>JAEMWC010000074.1:75000-87500 GCA_016490735.1 Pachyseris speciosa
TAACAGAAAATTCCTTTTTTCCTAAGGTGTAAACAACCCATCAACCTTTGAAGTCTACGTGAAGAAAAACTAATCACCAAGCTGGACAGGAAAAGTCACCAGACACATAAAATAGACAAAATAATAGTTGCAAAAATAATCAGTTAAAAATTATGATAACAACATGGCTCTACAGGGCAGAAAGGGCCAAAGGTTGACAATTAGATTTTCAACTTATGTTTTACCTTTGCCAGCTCTTATGAGAATTTGGGCATTACTTTTTCAAGTAAAGTCATTAACATTTGACTCTGTTGTTGTTGCTGCTGCAGGAAAAGCATTTGAAAGTTTTGTAGCTGCTGTTCCTGCCTCTGCTGCTGTTCGGCCATCATCTTCATTACACCTTGGTACTGTTCCTGGTTGTGCCTCTGCTGGTCTATCAGCATTTGATGCTGAGCTGCTTTATTTGCTTGCTTTCTTCTTCAATTCCATTTCCTCTTTCTGGAATTCCTTCTCATTCTCAAATTTTTCTTTTAGAATTCGAACAGCTTCAGTGGTACTTCTTCTGCTTTTCGGTTTGATAACTTCATCACATGAATCAGCATTCCTCTTTTTTGTTTGGCCCAGGCGCTCCAAGGCCTTTAACCTACTTTTTCTTCGGCTGACGCCTTGTCATTTTCATTCTTCTTGGTAAGAACATTCATGTTTTCTTGCCTTTCTAAATCAGCTGCCTGTTCTTTTTCTACGATTTCAGACAAGGCCATCTTCAATTCTGTTTCCTCATCACATTTCATGCCAGAACCCTGCTCTTCATTTTTCATCTTTTCTTTATACTTCTTCAGCAAAAGAGTGAGCCTGTCCCTGACAGACCGCATTCTAACTGTGAATTTCGGTGAACTGAGCCCATTTAGGCTTTGTGCAATTTCTCCACAGATTTCTCCTCTCTCTGCTTTGTTTTGGGTACTTAAATGGCTCCATGACAAGAACTTCTCTGCATAGCATGAGATCATGCTCATCTGACCACTTCATGGAATAATTTCTGAATATAAAAGGCCAATAATTTTACAGTTATTGCCACTACTGGTAACCTTATAAACTTTTGATTCCATATTAGTTGCCTAAGACGATTTCTGTGCTGCAGTTAAAATTATTTGTAAATAAACTTTTTTTCTCGAGGTGAAAATCAGTACAGCGTAAAACATGTAGAACAATTTCAAAAAAATCCCCATGTGCAAAAATTAACGACTACAACAACTTGGCTTTGAGAAGTTTAGCTAAGGTGGATTGTTACCTCAAATGTATTTACACGAATAGTTTAGATTTTCAAAGACGAACAAAACTTCATAAAAATCCTGACAGGCTTAATTACTGTTATGAAATGTGGTTTAAATCATACAACTTACATTAACGCTTGAAACTTACCCTGATGTTCCTGCTGTATCATCCATCACTTCTTTGACCGAGCACAGTTATACTTGGACTGTCAAATGTTTCCTGCAACATCGAAGAAATCATGATTTTTTTACTTCACAGTAAGAGGAATAACTTATAGCCTCCCACGCAGACGTTCTTAGGGATTCATCATGCATTCCTCACCCACGAGCGTCTGCTAAACGGAGCCGACAGATACGTTCTGGCCAACTGGCCAATCATAGGCCGTTTACCACTTTTTGTAAAAGGGGACTTTGACCTCACATTCATTTCGCGCAAAAACATGGCGGACATCAGTGAAGGGTTTAAATGGGTGTGCACGCGAAATTTGGAATTTTAGAGTTGAACAGGCACCAGAGAGAAGCTATCACGCAAATAGTAGAGGAGAAGACTGATGTCTTCATAAATCTGCCTACAGGATTTGGAAAATCCCTCATCTATGAAGCTTTGCCACTAGTTTTCAACACAGTGCGTGGAACAACTAGACATATTGTAGTTATTTCGCCCCTTGTAAATCTGATGAAAGATCAAGTAGAAAAGCTGGCAAATATTGGTATTCCTGCTGTAACGCTCAGTGATATTAGTGAAGAGGAATATAAAGGCTGTCGAGCGAGGGGCTTTCTCTCTTGTTTACGGAAGCCCAGAAGCTTGGCTGAAGATCGATTGGTGGAGGAAAATGTTGGCGAGTGATTTGTACAGAAAAAAACTTTGTGCGATCGCAGTTGACGAAGCACATCTTATAAAGCAGTGGTAAGTAAAGTAATAAATGATTCAAAAATGTTTTCAAAGTGTCTCCATGCCCGGCAGCCGGACAGGATTTCAAAATACTTCGTGTCAAGCAGTCAAAAATTTTGCTAGTCTTAACCTTAAAAAGACTTGTTTCTTTAACCCTAAAGTCTTTTTAACCCTAAAAGACTTACCTTTTTTCGCACTTTTGACTGCCGGACATAGAGTATTGTGAGAATCCTATCCGGCTGCCAGAGGGACACAGTAAATCTTAGTGTTAAATGTTGATAAGATTTGAAAAATACAAGCTTAGCCTTTTCTGAGGGAAGATTTCCGCACAGTCCGTACAAGCATTCAAGATTATTTTAAGCAATATACACAAAACAATGTTTATAAGCATGAGTAACAAATTGAATGCATTTTTACATTAAGTCTGGGCTGTACAGAAATCTTGCTGCGAGTGATTACAACAAACCTAAAGTGTCTAATTATCTCTAAATACAATTTTTGTTGCTGTTATTTATCTGTATACTAGGGGTACTTCAAGCACTAGCAACACGGCAGCATTCAGGGAAACATACTCGGAGCTTCATGAGCTGCGATCCCTTGCACCTTATGTCAACATGTTGGCATTAACTGCCACAGCCACAAGGTCAACAAGGGAAACTATAACATGTACTTTTGTTGAATACTCCTCGCCTAATATTTGAGAATCCCAGCAAGAGCAACATTGCTTACTCTGTGCTCTACAATCGGACAAGGATAGAGAACTTAAAGAATATTTTCAATGGCTGGTGGATGAAATGAAAGAGAAGAAAGTGGCTACTACTCGCACAATACTCTATTGCCAGACCATTAAGCAATGTGGTGTTATCTATTCCACCATAAAGGGAACGCTTGGTAGCAGCTTTTATGTAGACAACTCAGGTGATCCAAGAAAGGTTCTTCTTGAAATGCTGCATTCTTGCACCCTGAAAAGAACAAGGAGGTAGTGCTAGCAGCTTTCCAAAATGATGATTCATCATTGTGAGTGTTAGTTGCAACAATTGCCTTTGGCATCGGTGCGGACTGCAAGGGTGTATACCGGGTTATTCATTTCGGCCCATCCAAAAACACTGAATCATACATCCAAGAAACAGGACGCACAGGAAGAGATGGCAAACAAAGTGTTGCATATATAATTTACCAAGGACTGTTTTTGAATCATGTGGACAAGGACATGAAAGGTTATGTAAAAACAAAAGGGTGCAGAAGAAAAACACTTCTTGAGAAATTTGATGGGTCATTAAGTTTTCCACAACCAATGCACTTGTGTTGTGATAACTGCGCAGCTGAGTGCAAGTGTAGTTCATTAGACTGTGGACAGCTGATAACCTTTCCTGGGATAAATCGTGAAGGAAAAGAAGATACCCCAAAAAGAAAAAGACAGAGCACAACACAACAAAGGGCCACCCTTCATGAGAAGCTTTGTGCTTATTATAAGGTACTGATACGTGAATTGATAAACAAGTTTGAAAGTGGTCAGCTGAAAACTACGGTGGCCCACAAGTATCACGGCAAAAGTATTAATTTCATACTGCACTATTTAAAAAATTGCGTCAACGTTAACTTAAGTTTAGTAACTTAAGTTTTATGTAAGGAATCTTATTTTTAAACTAGCCAATATAAAGATCTGGTAACCACTGCAAAGGTTTGTGAAGGTCACAGCAAAAGTTTGCAAATGCCACGGCAAAAGTTTGCGAATGCCACGGCAAAAGTTTGTGAAAGCCACGGCAAAAGTTTGTGAAAGCCACGGCAAAAGTTTGTGAAAACCACAGCAAAAGTTTGTGAAAACCATGGCAAAAGTTTGTGAACACCACGGCAAAGGTTTGTGAACGCCACGGCAAAAGTTTGTGAATTCCATGGCAAAAGTTTGTGAGCGGCACGGCGTTTGAACTGAAAAGCCACGGTCGAAGTTGATTTTAGAAGCGGAAGTGGAAAGGAACTCTCGTGGCAGTTTTCTGCCGAGAGGTGGGATACATTTTATTTCTAACAATTATGTTGTAATATGAGCTGTCAGATGTGTTACATGATAATAATTGTAAAATAATACTACCTTTGTAGATTTTGTAGTGCCTGTGCAGAGAAAGTTAGGAAAAAAGCAAGATTCTGCTGGAACTGCAATAACGATCAGTCAAAAAATGGTCCCACAGACTGGAGTGAAAAAATCCAGTAGTGCATGTAGCTCAAGTCAGGTGACTTCTTCTCGAAGACCACAAACCCGCAAAAGAAAGGCAATGTCATTTGAAAGCTATGTAACTGCCAAATCATCTGAGAAGTCTGAGAAGCAGGCGTCAGAATTTCGCTCAAAGAAAAAAGCCCCCAAGAAAGATGACAACATGGAAGTAACAATAAATATTGGTTTAAAACGGTTTGATGATGAAGACCTTAGACAGTCCGTGGGAAGCGCCTACCTATAACTGTCCCTGCAAATGCAACTTATGCAACTATTCTTGAAAAAGCAGTGGCCAAACGGAAGGCGTTTGACAGGCGATTTGAGACAGCCAAAGAGTATGTCTTAGTCTATGAAGATGGAACACATGCACTGTTTATGCCAGGTAGTTGTTTCAAAGTAATAACCCCAGGGTGGAGGGGGGGGTACTTGCAGTATATAGATAGTTATGATGCCAAAAAATATGTTTTTAAGAAATCAAGAGAAAAAGATATTTTCGATTATCAGATTATTGATGCAAAATCATGCATTAGAAGAGTACATTTGATGGAATAAATCCGTATTGAGGTATTTAAGTCTCGCATTTTTTGGGTACGAAATTTTCATGCCAGGTATTTTTTGGGGGTCTAAAATTTCAAGCTTGTGAATTTTTTTGGGTTTGCATTATGAAGCTCCGTCAGACAGCAGTACAAAACAGAAGTCGGAAAGGACTTCAAACGTTTAGTGTTTTACCTGTGTGACACAGATCACTTTTCTGCCTATGAGAGGTATCTTCAGGAGCCTGCCAATACATCAGAGGGCCCATCAGAGGATGACTGTCATTCCACTTAAGAGGAGTTTCCTTCCACATGTGAGCAAATAAAGTTGGATGAGGCCATAGCTCGAACATTGCAGGACAAGTTGAATTCCTGCAACTCAAAGGAAGTTATTGATGTTCCCCCAAGTCTGGAAAGCCAAGCAACTATGACTCCAATTGGTAACTATGCACTCATAAACGACTACAAAGATGTAGTACATGAGTTGGCATCCCAAGTAAAACATGATAAGCATTTTTTTCATTGTAACAACAAGAAAAGCCCCATTCTCCAGAATTATTAGCTTGTGGCAAAGACAAGCCTCTAAGTCCCACACAACAAATAGATTGAGTGTCCACTACAGTGGGGAAAGTGGCATTGACAATGGAGCCATTGCCTTAGAATTTTTCGAACAATGCACTGCTGATATGGCAGAAAGCATGTTTCCAGATGGAGCCCCAATGGACTCCTCCTTTCTTGTACAAAATGGCAGTTTTCGAACATGTGGAGAAATTGTTGCTGTCTCACTTGCTCAGGGAGGCCCACCCCCTGTTTTCTTGAAAAGTGTGCCTATGAAGCAACATTTAAAGAATTTGACATGACGAATATTGGAGAAGAAAATCTGACATTTAAAGAAAAGCAGCTGCTTTCAGAGGTCAGATCTGATTGCCAAAAGCACACAGATCTTATCATTGATAATGGATACACAGGTGCTATCAAAGAGGAGAATTCGGATGCCATTATCAGGTCTTTACAAGTACGCTTTGTATCCCGTAGATGTCTCTACATGAAAAAATTCATGCTCGGTTTGAGTAGTTATGGCCTGGATCAAATGATTATCCAGAATCCACTTGTCTGTCAGCCTGTTTTTGTTGCTGGGGGTCTCAAGGAAGATGTTACTCCTGATGCTGACTATCTCTTCTCACTTCTGGAGCCTCATTATTCACGGGAAGGCACATCAAGACGATGCTTTGAAGAGGACATCATGGACTTCTTTCAAGATATTCTCAATGACCGTCAAACCGGAAATGTGGTAGGTCATCTGGCACCCATTGCATACAACTACAACGAGGAAGGGAACACAGACGAGGATGAGGCTATGAATCAAGATGAAAGTTTGGTTTTTGAGAGTCCTAGTCTCAGTGTGCCAGGGATCATGGGCTGGCTGACAGGATCACAGCATAAGCCAATTTCAGGAAAAGGTTTAAAATACCGGTTTATTTTGACCATGACTGTTTAAAGAAAAAGCCAGGGCACTCTGTTTGTTTTCCTGTTGTTAGTGCCTGTGCAAAGTCCATAACATTTCCAGTCCAGCATTTAAAGAGTGCAGAATCATTCAGAGAACTCTTTACGTTGGCTTACTGCAAAAGCCAGGCTTTTGGCAGGCCATGAACTAATGAATGGCTAGACTATAGGTACCTATTTCCCATCAACTAAAAAGGCAGACCATGGGACTGAAAAAAGAAAATGTTTTTTATGCATTGTTTACACAGGCTGAAAATTACAGGGTCGGTCACCCAATTGTGTTACAGTTTTTTTGGTATTCCCTATAGTTTGAATGCAGCTATATGGTTTCCAAGAGACCATCTAGCCCTCTAGATAATATGCTGTTTGCTTTGTTCGTAGAACTGATGGACACTGTAAACATTGTTTTTGTTGACTTTCTTGAAGAAACTGTTAGGTTTTGCGTTGCACAATCAGTTGATCTATAATAATTATTTCACTATATACATGTTACGTATAGGGTTTAATCTTTTTAAAAGTTCCTGTTATTGTCAAAGTTAAACGGTGTAGGTTATGAGTGGAATATTCACGACTTTTCATACCAACCTTCACCATGTTAGCCCTTGTGGGCTTTGTTCATATATAGCATCTGTTCCTGTTATTGCACAAGAGCATTGGGTGACATGTATGCCATTTGGACCATTCCATTTGTTCATATCTTAACACAATGCTTCTGTTGAAGTTTCACAGTGGTACACAAACAGTGAAAGTAATTTCGGGGTTACAGTTGCCTGTCACCTGGGCCAATCATATTCTTAAAGCTGTCATTATTATAAACTGATGTAAGCCATCTCAGTATTCAGCAGTTTCTTGCTGTTACAAGATTTTGCATTCCATTGGCTACAGGCAAACACCCTACAAATATTTTGGATGTTCACAGCTTTATATATGCTACACCAAGAGTTTAAACAATATCAGTAGCATAGTTACAATTTTAACTAAACTTTGTTTTTCATATTCGTACTCAAGTTTATTAATAAACATCTTTGTCTTCGGGACCATTCACATTTATGAGGTAGTGAGGCGTGCCAAAAAAAGTATGGCTTCAAGGGTTAAGGGCATCAGAAAAATTTGCTGTGTAAGGGAGGAGGCACCCAAAATAATTACTTCTAAGTGTTGAATTATGCAGTATAGTGCAAAATTTCTACCAGAATGCAACTCTTATTACCCCACTAACAATCACATCCCACCAATAAACAGTTAATCAATGTACCAGCATTTATTATTATCACTTAAACCTTAGGTCTGAACAGGTAGAATGTTCCAACAATTGTGAAAATTGAATTTATTTTGCAATATAATTTAAAAACATGTTTTGGCAGATTTTATGTGATATTTTTTTTACGTTCAGCTTGATACAATTTTCAATACCTATACTTTATCTTTTTGGGGGGAGGAGGATATCATATATATCACATCTGTCAAATTTCACCAGCCTTTCCTCCATAAAGAATGAATGATCCCTTAAATCCCTTTACCCACGAGCAGAGGCCATTTAATTTTCAGGTAATCACACTTGCCGGTGTTAAGTGAGTAAATCATTTAAACGCGGGGGCACGCTATAAATAGGGTCCCCCCCTGTTCAATTAATTTGATCAAAGAGGATTCCAACATGGCGGCCAAACGGTCGTTACGAAGCGGTAATCCAGTTTGCTCCATTTCATCATGAAATGCAACTATTGAAGGTAAACTAATCAATAAAAGTTTAAAACACTGTTGAACTTGTGCGTTCTGCTTCTTTTATCCGAAGTAGTCCCACTAATTTACCTGTATGCTTACCGTGTAAATATCGCGTGCTCGCTCGATGTTGTGTTAGTTTGAATCGACCTATTCCTCCACAGACTTTCCTGTTGCTCAAGGTTGCTCTGTTCTATAGAGACCGACTATTGGATAGTATTTTTTAACATATATAACAATGTCTGTGATTGGCTCTGTGGATAGCGCAAAAATTGAAAAATTTGGAGGGAATTGCTGGTAAACAAACGTAAACACGGGAATCGTGCTTCTGTGAAATGTTGGGGTCTGGCGAACCTTCGGCAAAGAAAGCTAAATTCGATCAGCGGAAAATATATAACGCAAAAAGAGAAACCGCGTAAGCCACAATTCAGTTTAAATTTTCAATTTAATTTCGGCGAAGAGGAAGAGATGAGAGCGACAAACGAGAGGTTTGTTCGACTTCGCAATATGGCTAAGCTTCCACACGGTCGTACCAACGCCGATTTTTTGCAAGCCTTAATGGATCGCTACGAAGGCAAAAACCCAGAAAAACCCAAGGAAATGCAAGCAGTAGCAGTTCAGGCGAATGTGACAGATTCAATATTCCAACTTTATGCTGAAAGGCAAGTGCACAGACGGGATTTTCAGTGTCACTGGCCGTGTGGAGAATTAGATGCTCCACCATGTCGTCAAATTTAGTCTCCGGCCTACAACTCGGAAAGCTTTTTCGTCTGCGGGCAGCACAGCCTACTAACTCTGTTGCAGGAAACTGCCAGAGGTTGTGAATGTGGCTCTCCTTATGTTTATGACGGAGAGAACATGAATATGGATAGACGTGTGCTTCGGATGGAGTTTTGTTGTGAACTCGGCGGCCACAGAATCAAGTGGGCTAGTTCCTCGATTCTTGGCAATAAGTATACTGCCAACTGTAGGTAAGGAAACATTTTATTTTTCATTTAAGCTTACTGTAGTCTTTCTTAAACAACCAAGGCCATTTCGCGTTGATTGTATAAACACAAACGTCAAGTTATTATACTGCTAACTTCTATAAGCTTCTACAACAGCTAGTAACCAACCATAGGTTTCAAGAACATGACACAAGCTAAAATGTAATAATTCTGCGTTCTTTAGTATTCTTTTTTTATTCAGAACCAAACCTAAACGTGTATGGCAAGTAGGTGTAAGAAGTGATAGGACAACTTTTTGCTACTATTATGCACATTAACGAGTAACTGTTTACTATTAGATGGATACAGTACCTGGGAAGAGGTAAATGGCATAAGCTCTCCTATGAGCAAACCTTTAGGGACAGTACTGCCAAGAGGGTTGATATTGTTACTGGCTGTGAGAGTTCGTGATTACAACTTCTATTTCACTAGTTTAACACACACATACAGGTAATTCATCTCTACCAATGTTGCCCAAGTCAAGAAAAGCTTGTCTACTGCTGTACTAATTTAACACAAAACCTTTGTTTGCTTTAGGGTTTACTGTGATGGAAGTGGCACACGATTTTGTGCCGAAAATAAAAAATTGGCTTTTGGGTCAAAACATACAGAATTCCTTCGACACTTGGCATGGTGAGACATGACTTTCTTTCTATTTGCATATCAGCCCAGTCAAAATCTAATTTCTTAAAAATAATACTTTATTGAAATGTATTTACAATTGATGGTTTGCATGAAATAAGGCCCTAAGTGACTCTTGCTGTTCAGTTAAATTCTCTTTTTCTGTTAAACAAACAAAAGGCAATTTGGAATGAGAATCTAACAGCTGATCAGAAATCACTTAGGCCTTATTCCACACACCCCTTCAATTATTAAAAAATGTACACTTTTTTTTTCTGGTTTCCGGGAACAAAGGGAGTGGCTAAGGCCATGAAAGAAATAAGCAGTGGTGCGCAGAAATGGGAGGGAGAAAAGTGGTTTGCAGAGTTGTCAGACAAGCGTAAGTCAATGCAATCAGTTGCTTTACATGATGTTTCATGGTGCAGTTACATGAAGAGACAATACATTGGAACTGTGGAATAAAACATTATTAAGTCATTTTTTCTCATATAAATTTCCCATTAATACTTGCAGAAGCTAGTGTGAAACGGCATTTCTATTACTCTATGAAGAATTGCAACAGTCCAGACAATCTGAGGAGAAGACTTTTGACAATAGTTGATCATTATCAGGTAGTAATGTAATAGCTGAAACATCTTTGAGATCTTCAATGGTTCTGGAATACAGTTAACAACATAGAGGGAACATAACAGTAGATGAGTTCATCCCAGTATATTTAGCACTATTTGATTTCTTAATGATGTAAAATGATAACAATAAATGTAACTCATTAAAACAATGGCTTTCCTACTTTTGGTAACAGGGGAACCACATCAGCTGTGATCCTAAATCCAAATGTAGACAGCCTGGGTATAGGTGTAGTAAAATGATGCTTACCAACGCAAGAGCAATAGCTGCACTGCGGAAATTCGTCTTGGAGTCAAAAGTGTACAAGCTTGCAGAGGACTACTACCTGGTAACCACCAGTTCACTGTTGCCTTATCTATTGTAGATTGAGTGCTCAGTGCTCAAAGTAGCCTTTTCAGAGCCTTTGCGTGACAGCAGCAAAACAAGAAAAAGTATGTTGTCATGAAATGAAACATTTTACTATGTAATCCCCCTTTCAAGGGCATGTTTTTCAATTGCACGTTTTCTATTGTCCTTGCTTTGCAGTGTCGTGACACATACTGGGTGGAGTCTTTCAACAACACCATACTTACTTACTGCCCAAAGAGAATCCACTTTGCTGACCGCACCTTTAACATGCGCATTGCTCTGGCAGTAATGGACTGGGTGAGTAACAAGCCAGTCTTGTTCCCAAAGGTGGGTTGGGAGGGAAAAGGGTTCTTACCTATTCTAAGTATCCCGACATATTTTTGCCTGAAGGTAAACATTAATGACAACTCAGAGCTAGTTGAGATGGGGTGTCCAACAAACAAAGATGCAACCTGATTGTCTTTGTGATATCAATGTGAAAATCAAGTATATTTGAATCTGTCATTTGGTTAGTGTATGTACATGTAACTGAACCGCATTGTCCTTGCAGAATGAGAATGTCAATCGAGAGGCAACGTCTATAAGTTTAATACAAGATGTGCGGCGGCCCAACCGCAGAACAGGGCACAGGAATCTTGTACCAAAATCGTTCCAGTCCAGACAGCAAATATGGCTCAAATTTTTCCGGCAGAACTATTAATGCAAAACCCAGTGATGGAATGGAAGCAAGACCCAGATGAAACAGATTGCAGATCACCAACATACAGCAAGGCTGTCAGCAGAGAGATGTCATGCAGGAAAAGATAGAGAGAATGCAACATAGCACTCCACCACTCATAAAACCTACTGGCTCCTTTAGGAGCCACCAAGTTTAATAAAAGTCATAACCAATCAAATACCATCATACAAATTCACTGAGCCAACACCACACACACACACACACACACACACACACACACACAAAACATTTATAAGAAATTGATAACTACTGTTGTACTTTATTAAGTTTCTTCCAGATTTAAATGCAAAATGGCGGTATTCATTATGATAGGTTAGTAATAAAGTTCCCAAAGCACATGCATACTTACACCCTTTTGTGTCCCATATAGGGCACACCAGGAGGGTTTGGATCGATGGTTGATTGAAAATCACTGTGCTGCGAGCGTCGCACGTGTTGTTCGCGTAGCCCTCGCGTCTAGTTATGCCTTTGTTTAGCTAAGAACCAATAGAATAAGGTTTTCTATAGATATTCTTTATTTTCACCAATCGTAAGGCACAATGTATCGTGCTATCGCCATTTGGTCTCACGACACGCGGGAGAATTCAAAATGGCGGCCGCCATGTTTGCTGGTTACTCGATCACTAATCAAAATCTTCCTAAGGAAGATTTCCTTTTATAGGCACCCCCCGCGTTTAAGAGCAGTTGACTGCACAGTCCAATAATGTGTTGTATAACTCGAGGCCTTCCCTCCAACTGCGAGGCCTCTGTAAGTCACAAGTGGTAGTAACATACTGGAAATATTCTTGATAATCATTTCTTTCAGCTTGTTCTACTAAATGCACTCTGGATTATTGTAGCTTGTCGTCGGGAACATGTGCTATCAAGTTAATAGCCCCACCATGAATCTCAGGTAAATAGTATAAGGAATCTGGTCGTCCAGAAACAGTATCATGTCTTGACTTTCGAATGTAATGTGTGTTCCAATGCTCTTTTAGCTGCTCAATATCCTCCTGCAGTAACGGTGCAAAACAGAACCACAAACACTCCGATTCTAGTTCACTAGCTGGATTAAAAGTTCCTTGGTGTTCCAAATCTTT
>JAEMWC010000074.1:92500-110000 GCA_016490735.1 Pachyseris speciosa
AGTAATGGAAAATTTCTAGTCCGAAGCATAAAACTTTAGATCAAGTCAGTGGATTAACGACGTCCACGTCAACGCTGTGCGATACCTCGTTCGACTCCACTCTCTATCTAGCCTCATTCGCAGACGTCTTTGGGCTCGTCACGCGTTCCTTGCCCACGAACGTCTGCTGAACTGAACTGCCACTTCCGTTCGCCGGCGGTTAGCCTTCGTTGAACAAACCAATAACGAACTGCGTAAGAATGGAAATCGACACCCGATTCACGTGCATCGACTGTGAAAATAATCCCGGGGTCGAAGTCCTACTTTCAAAAAATTGGAAAACGAACTATGATTGGCTAACCACCGCGAACGGAAGTGGCGGTTCAGTTCAGCAGACGTTCGTGGGCAAGGAACGCGTGACGAGCCCAAAGACGTCTGCGAAGGAGGCTACTCTCTATCCGCCACTTCGACTAGGTCACCTGAAGATGTGTTAGACTGTGAAAATATTTTTAACTGGCCACTCTGGGAAGAATTATATCAAGGCTTGATGGACGGCTTTTTTGGATGTATCGAAAGCGTTGTGAAAGGGATTGTATTCGCGCCGCGACTGCATTCGACAACACATAAATTTTCCCGCTGTGCTTTGAGCATGACTAAAGACGAAGGATGTGCGATTTACGCAGTGGCCCGATGTAGCCTTTTCGACGATTGGAGCAGGTATTTACCGTTGACCTTTTATTTAGTCGTTTTCTTCAAAAGACTTACGGTCAACCGATAAGCCAGATAAGCGTTGTCTTTGTTTATGTGCCCAACTTTTGTATGGCTCGGCAAGAAGTTAAGCCTACTCTCAAATTTGGTTTTCAAGTTTATCGTCAGTTTGTTTGTGAAGAAGGTTTTCAGGATTTCTGTGTTGGACCCATTCTTATAGCAAATTACATTTTAATTTCCCCTCAATTTAAAAAATAGATTCAAATGAAATTTACCTTTAAGCTTAAGCTTATAATTTAAACATTGTTGTAAAAAGGTTTTTCCTCAGACTACCATTGTAAATAGGTGCCACAAAACAGAAGCGTAACACTTTGCAAAACTGCCAAATCTATTAAAACAATTATTTGCTAATCTTTCTTTGTTTTTTTTTTCGACTGGTTCTTGGTCGGTTTTGACATAAACTTAAGTACTTGACGTCTTCAGAGTTATTAAGCTTAGGTACTTTCCGCGTTTAGCGCGCACGTACACGAACTCGCACAAACAGCTTTATAAAATTGAATTAAATTATGTGAACCCCCATGCATTACAACCTCTGTGAAAACGTTTTTTGTAGTACAGTAATTTTTCAGATACAACAAAATGTTTCGCCACTCAAATTAAACTTATGTGTCGGAATCGTGTAATTCATTAGGGTAATCCATTTGAAAGCACGAACTGTTCCAGTATTTGTTTATGCGCAACTATTTTTCTTAGGCCAATACTTTGAATAATGGCTTTATTGTACACTTTGTTATAATTGTAATAGGGAATTTAGTTCATGGACAGTATAAAATAAAGTTTTGATGTCTGTGCGAATGAAGGTAACGTTTTAAGTTCCGGTTGAAAATAAAGTAATCATTTATTCCGTCACTGTTTAAGATACGTTTTTAACCTTCAAATATCGTATTTAGTAAAATTACTGAGCTTGCATCGGTTGCTTAAGTTGCTTGCAACTTAAATTGTTTCATTTAATGTTAGCATTAATTTGATTTCATTCGCATTGCTGCAACTTCTAGTTTAAGTTGTATAATTTCAAGAATTAAACAACACTTTTTAGGTGGGAAGTGCATTTAAGTGTACCACAAACGCGCTTTTTTTTTTTGTTTGTTTTGTTTTTTAACAAACAGCAACAACTATCTGTATCAACTTACCTTCTCAAGTATACATTGTCCCTGAGCAGACAGCAGCCATAAAAAAAAAATAATTAAAAAAGTCGTCAAAAGTTCCGTTTAAAGAAAATGCAAGTCCAGTCCGTTGTTCAGTCCTTGGAATTTTTTTTTTCTAGCTAACCTTTTGTGGCGCGGCGTCGCAGTGAACAAAAAGCGTGCGAAAGTATAGCCTCGTTTTCGTTCTTTCCTCCAGGCCCTCTCCTCTGAAAAAATCTTAAACATCGATCCTCGCCAAAAGCAATTGAAATTTGAAGAAACTGACAACGCCATCATAAAGAGCATACTCTCAAGCCTTAGGCAAAATTTTCTTTTATTCCTACCTCAAATGGTCGTTGAGCAGGAAGCTGACAAACTTTTCAGTTAGATTTTCTACTGTCGCACTTTTTTAGGAAAAAGTAATCATGGCCATTTTTTAAAACACTATTTATTAAACTACAACTTCACTTAAAAATATTCTTGGAGAAAGGTTCTAGTAAACGTTTAGAGCGAATATTAAACTTCGGTCCGTTCTGGTCACGTGACCGATGACGTCACAGCATTAAAAATGACAAAAATGTATATTTCATAAAAATATCTACCAATATCCAAATTTTCTTTTCCTCGCGTTTAATGCAACGCGAAATAGCACTTGTACCCAGACTCCCACTTTTTGAAAATTTTATATACCTCCCTTAATATTTATATTTTGTTCGGTACCCGGGCAGTCCGAAATGGCTCACACCATTGTGCTTCAAACCACGTTGACTGCTTTTTCAATAACAAAATAATTTCGTCACAGTGAGCAAAAACGCACTTGTGAGCAAAGTCACGTGACCAATGACGTCATCGCCCTTAGTCTTGTACAATAATTAGTTTATGGTAAGACTTATTTCTAGACAACGTGGGGGTCTTGCTGCCCTCAAACTGACCAAGTTATTTGGGATTGACGATTTTCCAGCTACAAAGGATTCTGGGAAGGTTCTTATTATAATTATATATTGTTATTTAATTATTATTATTCTACCATACAGATTACTTTGTACAGTAGCTCTGTGAAAAACTATATCTAGCCCACAGAAGTAGTACGCTACAAGCTAAATCTTTAGACAAAAACTAAACTAAATATTTGTGGGGGGAAGGGGGCAAGGAGGTGCAAAACAATAAATCTTCTGTGCAGGAATACAAGAAATTTTTTGACCTGTTCTACTTTAAAAAAAAAACAGACGATACAAGGCTGTACTCTAAGAAAAATTAAAAGGAGCCCAGTGCTCTGAACCTGTGAAATCCAGGGTGCCCAGATTTGTGTTAAAAAACTAAGATTTTCTAGTTGACCAAGAGCAAAAGTTAGGCAAAAGTTTGGAAAATGCTGTATGAAGTGAGAAGTGTCATGGCGGACAGACGTGTCTTCCTCAACTTCTGCGCTCTGTCCCTTGTCTTCTCTTCTTATCTGCTCCTTTCATTTGTTATCGTTGAACATTACAAAGTTAGCAACCGCTATTCGTATGAGCGAGTAGAAGAAACTTGCATCTCAAGAGAACCTGATAAACCTCTCATTCTGCTTTCGAACGCCTCGTGCTTTCCAAGAAGAACAAACAGGAGGTTCCTGAATTGCCGAATTCCTTACGATGTGACAGGAATATGTTCTTTTCAACTACAGAAGCTCTCTGGTGACATTCATCCCAATCCTGGTCCGTCTAGGAGTGTCATAAAGTTCCCTTGTGGAGAATGCCATCAATCCGTTCCGAATAATCAGGACGCCATTTTGTGTGCTGCATGCGACCAATGGTTCCACGCAAAATGCATTGGCATGGGCAAACAAGTTTTCAAATATTACTTGGACAACCATCACCTTAATTGGGAGTGTGCTTTCTGCTCCCTCCCTAGATTTAGTGACTCTTTTTTTGAAAAGACTGACCAAAGGCTTTCACACGGAGAGGTCCGACTTGATGATAATGTTTACAATGTACTGAACGTTTCAACTACAAGCGATGCACCTGATCCTTCGCCGACTGACTGGTTTGCTTCGAACATCAATTCATATTACAAGAGAAATTTGAAAATTGGACACTTAAATGTAAACAGTATTTACGGCAAGGCGGACGAGGTTATAGACTTGCTCAACACATGCCGATTTGACATATTTTTCGTAGCAGAAAGTAAGAGCGATGGTTCTGTTAACAGCTCCTTATTTGCTCAATCAGAATATCGCATTATTCGTAGAGATCGGAAGAAAGGTGGTGGCGGTATGCTAGTCTACATACGACGATCTATTACAGCCCTTCGCCGAACAAAACTCGAACCAGATGGTGTTGAATCGATATGTCTAGACGTTAAGGGCTGTGGCAATTCCTGGCTTCTAATATGTGCCTGCTATCGCTCACCCGGCAAATGCAAAATTTCCGACTTCTTATCCTCGTGTGTTTTAGCGGCTGAAAATATGTACACAAGGCATAAGGAAGTCATGTTTCTTGGAGATTTTAATATTGATATGCTAACGGAAAGTGTGTCATCTGCTGGATCAAGTTATAGTCTTTCAAATTTTTGCGACCAATTTTGCCTGACTAACACAATATCAGTTCCTACAAGAGTCACAGCTTCAACGAAAACTCTGCTGGATGTTATTCTTGTTTCACACCCAGAGCGTTTTGTTTCTAGCTGCACTCTTCGTCTTGGTATTAGTGACCATGATTTAATTTACATTGTTAGGAAACAAAGATTGCCCAAGCCGAATGTGAGAAGTATTGAATTTCGATCAATGAAAAACTTTGATGAACTAGCTTTTCTTTCGTCCTTAAGCGACATCCCATGGGACACTGCTTACATCTTTGATAATGTGAATGATATTTGGTGCCACTGGGAAAGCCTTCTCAGGCAAGCTATTGATCATCATGCTCCACTCAAACGCGGGAATCTTAAAACCAATCACTTGCCGTGGATCAACCCTGCTATTCAAAAGCAAATGCGCATCAGGAATCTTTTGTATAAAGAATTCCGCCGAATTCCTACGAATGAAAACTGGAATAACTATCGATGTCAGCGAAACAAGGTCACAGCTCTGAAAAGACAATCAGTTAAAGATTTCTGTTTTGATGCAGCGTCTGTTTCTTCTAGATGCTCGCCGGGTTTATTCTGGAAAAAACTGAGACCGCTCCTACCAGATAGCAAGTCCAGTGTCAATACAAACTCAATTTGTTTACTTGAAAATGGCAGAATTGTCCCTGACACCAGTGCGTCTCTTAATGAATTTTTTACGTCTCCTACAATCAATGAGTCCGTCCTAGCCTTGTCCATGAATGAATTTTCTAGCCATGCCAGTGTTGTCAATATCGAGACGAAAGCACCCAGTTAGTGTGGCCCGAGTTTCTGAAATCCTCTCTCATCTAAACATTAGGAAGCCAGCTGGTCCCGACGGAATATCACCTAAGCTACTTAAAATTGCCGCTCCAGTCATCGCAGGACCTATGGCTAAACTCTTTAATTACTGTATTGATGTAGGTGAGTGGCCATGTCTATGGAAACTTAGTAACGTCACCCCTGTTCATAAGAAAGACGACGAAACATCTCAGAAGAATTATCGCCCTATTAGTGTCTTGTCAGTAATACCCAAGGTGTTTGAGAAACTAAAATTTTATCAATTATATAGCGTATTCACGCCTATCTTTTCGGATAATATGTCACGGTTCCTGCGTGGGCATTCTTGCTGTTCCGCTTTATTAAAGCTAACTGATGATTGGCGCCAGTCTCTTGACAATAAAAAGGATGTTGCGGTGGTCGCTATTGACCTATCCAAAGCGTTTGATTCGATTTGCCATAATTTATTGCTAGCAAAACTGAAAGCTTATGGCATTCACGATTCCGCCATAAAACTGATTCAGTCATATCTGTCAGGCCGCTTTCAACGAGTAAAATGTAATGGGAAGGTGTCAGACTGGCTGCCTCTTCGCTGTGGGGTGCCGCAAGGGAGCCTTCTAGGCCCGCTTCTTTTCAATATCTTTATTAATGATGTCAATTACTCAGCCGGATCTTCCTCCTTACGTCTGTATGCTGATGACACTACGCAATATATAGCCCATGAGAACCCCTGCACACTCGAAACTACACTGAATCAAGACATAGAGAGATTAACCCGCTGGTTCACTGTGAATTACCTACAAGTAAACACTACTAAAACTCAGGCAATGTCAGTGGGGAAATCTCAGTACCAATACAATCTTTTTATTGGGGACAAGTCCATTTAAATTGAATGAACCCTCAAGATTCTTGGCGTTACACTGGATCAGGATTTTTCCTTCAAGGCCCACGTTGCAATCATGCTGAAGAAGGCGTATGCTAAGATAGCCGCACTACGGAGAATTAAGCGCTTAGTTCCTTCAGACGTAATGATTTCTCTTTATAAAGCTTACGTATTGCCGCATTTAGAATACTGTTGTCCACTACTTATGGGCATATCTAAAGCCTTGAAAAATAACATGGAACGTACCAATCATTATGCGATCAAGACATTACTGAATCTTGGTAATTCGGCTACCTATAACTTTTGCCTAGCAATGGCAGCTATGGATACACTTGAGCAAAGACGAATACTACAAGTGTTTTAAACTAGATGGCCCAAATTATATCTCTCAATTTTTTACACCTCGATTAACTAAATACAATTTACGAGGCAGTGGCTTAAATGTTGTGCAGCCTCCATATAACAGCCTTGTTATGCACAACTCCTATTTGTACATGATTGCACACATATGGAATCGATTACCTGATCTCGCCAAATCCTCGACCACTTTAGCACAATTTCATGCTCGCCTGAAATGTGTCAAATTCACAGGGTGCCAGTGTATGAACTGTATATAATCTTCTAATTTTAGATTTTTACATTGTCTTGATGTACTTAATAGTTAGGTTTTTATATTTGTATGCATAATTCATAATTTACGTTGTATATAATCTTCTAATTTTACATTTTTACATTCTCTTGATGTACTTAATAGTTAGGTTTTTATATTTGTATGCATAATTCATAATTTACCTTGTTTTGTAATTTTAGTTTGTCGAGCGTTTTTAACATGAGCCTCTGGCTCGGAAGATTGTGCAAACACTTCCCACGTTCTTCGACATTAAATAAACTATTCTACTTTATATTGGTAAATGGCCCGTTTTGCTTCCACAACCATGACGTTTAATAATACATTTTTGTGTGATCTAAACATTAACACTGGTACCTTTCCATGACAAACAAAGATATTTTACACGTGGGCAAAAAAACGTTGGTACGGAGAACATCAACTGTTTTATTCTAATGGTCTAACAAAATGTCTGGTTGGACTGAATTTAAAACAGACCTTTCAATTTGACTTCTGCAATTTCCAAAAAATTTGATTAGATGGATAGCATCCAAGGTTAATACTTGTCTCATAACAATTGAACTGCTAATGTAATCATCGTGACTTGTTACCACGAATGATGTTCCTCTTATGTTGGTTGATCCAGCTATATAGTGTAGTCATGTTCAGGTTCTTGAAGGGGTCCCGCTCAAAGTTGGTAAAGTGCTAATACCTTCGATTAGGTGTAAATGTAAACATATCTGTTTACGAAGCTCGTTTGATGAGTTCATCCAGATCTCTTTCAGTTGAACTGTTAGTGGGTCGTCCAGAACTACGTGTATGTTTCGCATCCTGATCAACACAACCTAACATTTCTGTGGTACCATTTTCGGAATGGGAGATTCGTGCAACTGCTTTTTCTGTCACATTTGGGCCTAGATTTTTTATCCACATTTTATTGAACAAGTTGCTGAGTTCCACTTCTAAATCATGTGGGATGTTGTTTCCTTTTCGCCCTCTGTTGTTGACAGATCTGTTACGTACAAACCGTTCACAGTCTCGTGGAGATAACAGTGAGTGGACACAAAAGGACTGGTACAGACACTCGAGTGCATATGTTGTTGTTGTTATGCCCATCTGCTCTGCAATACAGCAACATATAGCGGTACTGGCACATTAATCTTGTACCATCTCCTTCCTTAACTGCATCTAAGAAATTAAGAAAAATAACCCATCTGCCAGTAGGGCACAGTTGTAATTGAATATGTCATCACTGCTTTCATCAGTTTTTTTTTGACCATTGGAAATCACTGCTTCATTTGAATCATAAGATGTACATACTTCAACTGAAGTGACAGAGTGGGGATTGTGTGATGCTTCATGTTTTCTCCTACTGGCACTTGAAGGAGAACCCACAACCAGGGAATCTGCATGGAAATCGCCCATCTGCTGTTCGGAATTGTTCATCAGCAGCATCTTGTCTTTGTTGCACAGTCGAGATCTGATCAAGAAGCACATTAACTGATTTGTCATCAAAAACAAACTTGTTGACAATCAGTGCTGCAGCATTATGCAAGTACTCTAGTTTGCCAAGTTTGCTTTGATTGTGTAAATTTCAGGTAAAGGAAACAACCTTGGTTGGCTGCATTTCCCAGTAAAACCAAGTTCTGACATTGCTGCACCAGTGACCCTTGATTTGATGACAATTTCCAGGAAGTCCATGTCTGCACGGTAGCCACTTTGAGGTTCTGCTTTCACGTTATGGCGGTTGATGAGAGTACGATCTGAGTATAAGGTACAGCAGTCACCATCCCACTTTCCCAAAAAGAACCTTTTGAAAATAAGCTGTAAATAAAATAGAAAGTAAACAATAACTAGGCAAGAATGAATATTGCACTTTTCATATGTGTAGTTCCACAAGATATCCATACCCCCACAGACAGGATTTGTTTTATGAACACCCCAGTTTTCCGAAATATGCCCTCAACTGTTGCGCCCAGCCCCACTGGAATTTGCATATCCTCTGAAAATATTTCCGGCTTTCGCTTTCTTTCACTAATGAAACTAAAAAGTGCGTAATTTCCATTTCCTTGTGTGGTAAATAATTGAGGTTAAATTGCTATGAACTGTTTTGGTAATTTTCGATCTAATACTTAAACTTATTTCCATTTCCTTGCGTGTTAAATAATTGATGTTAAATTGCTATAAACTGTTTTGGTAATTTTCGATCTAATACTTAAACTTATTTCCATTTCCTTGCGTGTTAAATAATTGATGTTAAATTGCTATGAACTGTTTTGGTAATTTTTCGTCTAATACCTAAACTGTGACAGAACAGCAAGAAGAGGGTCCTGATGGGATAAAATGAGAAAAGGGATTTTGGTCGCTGGGACTGGGATTTGTATCAGAAAAAAAAAGCCAAAATGGGAATGGGATTAGTGGAATGGGAGTGGGATTAGTTAGCATATCAGTAGGATCGGGACACTGGGAAGTGGGATTTGGGAAAAAAATGGTGGCTGGGAAATGGGATTTGTAACCCCCTTCAGGACCCTCCAAGAAGAGCATGATTATTGTAATATTTAATTGGCTTTGCAACAATAAAGACAGGAAGTACATAGGATTCCAACAATTATCATGTGAATGACAGGGCTTATCCCTGGGGAGGGGGGGAGTTACTCCCCTAAAAAATGACAGGGTGCTCATTGTACCTCTTCGGATGAAAAATTTGTGGACTGGTATCGCTTAGTATGCAAACATCTAAAATGACCACTCTTAGGGTTGCATTGGTACCTTTTAGATGTAAATGAGGTGGAAATGTATTTGTTACGCACCCAAATTTTACTTCTCATCATCTTAACCCTTTTCCGACGAACGTTTTGTACGTCTTTTTTCCAATTTTCGGAGGGTAGGAGGTCAAATCAATCTGGCTACTCCATATAAGGAGTTACCATGGCGATTTCGCTGGGCCACAGCACCGAGGGCTCTATCTTTGTTGTCACGCTTGTCACGCTAGCTGTCGTTTATTTCTAAACGAACACTGCAGCTACAATTCGTTGCTTATTTAATTTATAAGTGTGTTTTTGGAGCCATTTTCCACCTCAGAAGCCCCCTGCCTGGCATCATAAAGCTGGGTTGATGGGTAAAGGCAATCCTGCGAAAGAAAACGGAGGTGAGAAGCAATTTCACACGAAGTAGGCCGCCGAAAGTATGCGAGCGAGTGATGGCCATTCACGGAGTGAAGTTGTGTCTTTCGCCGTTTTGTGAGTGGATTCCAGGACCTGGCATGACAATTTTGGCGATTTTTGACACGTAAATAATGTAATCGGTGGTACCAGTACAAGGTAGGGATTTCATGAGTCTCCAATAAGTGCTTCATGTCTCAAATGTATAGACAGTGGGTGCAGTGTTCTACAGTGTAGGTATGGGAAGTGGGAACTATTTTCCAACAAACTAATAAAGAGAGTACCTGTTTTGTGATGTATAAAATTGGTTGCTGTGCAGCAACTTTTGTTTCAAAATGTTAATTTAAATCAGTAAATTTTAGGAATCACTTTTAAGATGTTTCAATATAGGAATCAAAACCTTACTTACCTTCGTGGATTTCTCTGACATTTCTTTGCTGTATTTATGAGGGATATGCTGAATACAAACATCCTTCAGTGGTTCAAAGGCCTCAAAGTATTGGACAAGTACCCTTGATACCAGAACAATGTAATTGAACCTTTGTCGTTGATGATCAGCTGCACTTGGAAGGAAGTCACACTGGGGGCCATCATTAGGCAGGTTATTTCCAGACACCCGATTAATGAACATTTTGTGGTTGACCCAGTGTACATCACGATTTTGCTTTGACATTTTCATGTTCTTTCTGCTAATCTCCACGTCAATGTTGTCAAAGGCAATGGTGAATCCTGGGTGGGTGCTCATCTGGCGCTGCTTTGCTCGCTGAGAAGCTAGAATGGAAGTTTCAGCTGCTGGGCATCCATCAATACATACATCAGAACACTTGTGAGTCACACTATCTGCCACTTCTTTCAACTGTTTAAGCATGACATTTTCTTGCGTGATTCTCTCTTTGACTACTTTCAAGGGGCTGTCATGATTTTCACCCAAGACATCAAGCTTATTCAAGGCACAGGCATTGGTACATGTCACTTTCAGCTTCGACAATCTATTCAGTGTGCCCTTCAAGAAATCAATAATGTATTACACTTACAACATTTACTCTTAATTGAACAGTGTAATTAAGCTCTCATCAGGGACAGCCTCGGGATATGAAAAAAGGTGTCTGCAGTACTGGAACTGGCTTTCTTTTAAGTTCTCATAAGCATCCACTAGAATACAAAGGGATGAGTGTCTGTTTATGAAAGCTTGGTGATGCTGTACTTGGGTACACGTCCAGTCACATTCATCATGAGCATGCATGTTGTTTTATTGCAATGGAACTGGGTGTGTTTGACAAGACAATAAAATAATAGACCTTATGCTTACACGACAAATCCAAACCACTTTTAATAGACCTGGACCAGGTACTGGAACAGGGAAAATTAATGCAATGAGTCCAGGCCTGGAGAATATACAATTTCTATCAGAAATAGAAGAAATGTGTATGAAAATATGGAAAACAGTAATTTGATGCTAGTCGTCGTTGTGCTCGTAATGTCTCTTGATTTTACCTTTGCTGCAGGAGTCGATGTTAACAGAGGAACAAAAAAACTTAAAACAGGTACTGATCCTCCTGGCTTCTGGCCATAGGTAATATCAATGGAAGAGCAAGAAGTGCAAGTGGTATAGGTGTTTTTGCGGTGCTGTTTATACCAGTTGCAGCACTTGTTTCAATCTGAGTTCCCGGTTGAGGTACAGCTGGAGCGGGAAGGATGGGAGTCAACCGGTTAGCTCAGTGGTAGAGCACTGGACTACCGTGCGGGAGGTCGCGGGTTCAACTCTGGCCGGACCAACACTCAGGGTCTTTCAAAATAATTGAGGAGAAAGTGCTGACTTTCTCCACTATTTTACTTGGGTAGTTGATGGTCAATTTAACCATCGTCGTTGTGCTCGTAATGTCTCTTGATTTTACCTTTGCTGCAGGAGTCGACGTTAACGGAGGAACAAAAAAACTTATAACAGGTACTGATCCTAATGGCTTCTGGCCATAGGTAGTATCAATGGAAGAGTAAGAAGTGCAAGTGGTAGGTGTTTTTGCAGTGCTGTTTATACCAGTTGCAGCGCTTGTTTCAATCTGAGTTCCCAGCTGAGGTACAGCTGGAGTGTGAAGGATGGGAGCCAATCGGTTAGCTCAGTGGTAGAGCACCGGACTACCGTGCGGGAGGTCGTGGGTTCAACTCCAGCCGGACCAACACTCAGGGTCTTTAAAAATAATTGAGGAGAAAGTGCTGCCTTTGTAATTACATCTGCAAACGGTTAGATTTTCTAGTCTTCTCGGATAAGGAAGAATAACTGTAGGTCCCGTCTCACAGCTCTCTCTCTCTGATTTGTTCTTATGGGACATTAAAGAACCCACACCACTGTTCGAAAAGAGAAGGGGACGTAGACCCCGGTGGTGTGGTCAACCTTCATGGGTTGTGGGAATGGGTGGGTTGGGGGGTGGGGGGCACCTTGCATGGGACCTAGGAGTCCCGTTCGTGCCTACCCCTACTGGGTAGTCCTGTACCCAGTAAGCTATAGAACAAAGTAAATTGAAGCTCAGTGACTTTGCAGCACTATTTTCCACCCAAAAGTTCAGTGTTGATCTCGATGGTGATGCATATGCCGTGACATGCTCTGATGTCGAGTCTCTCCTTAATCGCTTGCTTCTCAAGCCTACTTTCTCAAAGGCTTTTCTAAGTTCATCTCTAATCGTGAGGAGGTTTTTCGTATACTTTTCAAACTGTTTGAGTCGCCTCAGGCAGAAGGCAGTGCAAATAAATAACTGACATGAACAATAAACAGCTGCATCGACGTCAAGAGCACGACGCACTTTTTTCTAACACACAAACTCTGTCCTTCCCCAAATTGAAGCCACAGGGAAAACAGAAAAAGTTGCTTCGCACAAGCTTCTTTGGGGTTTCATCCATTCATAGACAAGGATTAAGAATATGGAATCACTTATTTTACAAATAAATATTTCAAATACGGTAAACTAATATTCCCACGTGCGATTAGCAAATATGAATACTATTTTGCGGAAAAAAAAGTAGCATTTGCCGTTCCCGTTCTATCACAGCTCATGATTGGCTGATTGTGACACAATGACTTAACGCTCATTAGCTCTTTCAAACAAACCAGAACGTATCTGTCAGCTCCGTTTAGCAGACTCTCGTGGGTGAGGAATGCGTGACGAATCCCTAAGAACGTCTGCGTGGGAGACTAAATAACTTACAGCTTCTGTCTTATCTATTAACAAAACCATGGGATTCAAGAAATTGCAAAATTAAGTCAGAAAATATAAGAAAATAAAACAAGAAATACTCACGTTCACCAGAGGAAGGCAAATGGCAGCAAATAGCGTCCTACCCGAGATGTGAAACGAGCTCCTGCTCTTTGGGCATGCATGGTAACATCAATGGTTCGTTTTCCAGCTTCTGGTAGTCCTCGTCCTCGTCCTCATTGCTAAAGGTCTCTAATGTCCACAGACCACGACAGTGCAACAGACATTGCCAAAATATTGGACGTGCTGCAGGCCATAAGGTGGATAGGGACTGCTTGGTCTAAGGTCGAGAACGATACCATTATCAAATGAATTCCAGCACTTTCTCAGAAGCAGCTACCATCACTACTGTGACAGGACAGGAGGATCCCTTTGCTGATCTTGATGTCTCGGTCGATGAGGAATCTTGTCGAACAGGTTGCAACTGAAGTGGAATCAGTACTTACCTGGAGTCAGATAACGAACTTCTAACCTGTCACAGTCTTCTTACCGAACAACAGCTGCTGGAGGCCATTGGTACTTCTCACAATGTCATGGAAATACAGAGTGACGACGAGAATGAAATGGAAAAAGAAGATACCCCAGGTGAAAGCGAATGCTCAAACGAAACAACCACTTTGAAAAGTTTCAAGGATGTTCTGGACAGTGTCCAAAACATTTCTGCTTTTTTGATTCATAGAGGGGAGTTTGCAATTCAATGGAGAAGTACACTGAGCCGATTGGAACAATATCTTAAGGCAATGCGATAGCTGATGTTCAGGTTTTTCCTTGAAAATAATTTTTTTAGAAATGTAGATTACTGTACTTCAGAACAGTAGCAAACCAAAATGATGCATGCGTGGACATTACTGCAACATACGATGATTGTTGTTTACATACTTAGAAGAACTACTGTACACAAAGGGTAAGTAACTCCTGTTGTTTGTAAAAAAAGTTCTTGTAATGTTTATGTCACGTGTTGTGTGACATTCAAGTCATGCTGTTATTACGTCATTAGCAGGGCATGATGGGTTAGTAAGAAAGCGGAGTTGAACATGTGCTTGATAAGGTTGCTTTGTGTCTTGTCTTTGTGTCCTGCATGATTTACTTTTGTGTTCGATAACAGCACATTACATTGGCGACGAGTATGGTCCATCATTGCAAACAACTAAAGCAGTCTTTGTCACACATTTATCGGCTTAGTGATGGCCTCTGCTCTGCCACACTTCGACCCATTCGACAGGCCCCCACTGCCAAGCAAGATTTACCCAGGCCTGTAATTTGCAACGACACATTGCAACCTGTTCTCGAGGAGAAACCGTGGTGCTTTGCCCCAACAAAAAAATTGAGAACCCACAAACCACGTTTGAAAAGGCTTTCTTTCCTGAAAACAAAACCTCTTCGCCCGAATCAATACTTTGGCTGCAAAGAAAAGCCCGCCTAGAGGCATACATATTCACCATGCAATGTGCGGGCATGGAGGGGAACCATATCTCTTGGGCCACTCAGTTGATGGGTTACACATTCAAAGCAAAACAGTTTTCCAGTACCACGGGTGCCTCTGGCACGGCTGCCCACATTGCCATCCCAACCAGAACACAAGAATCACAAACAGGGGCCACTCGTATGAAGAGCTTTACCAAAAAACAATCCAACTAACACGGGAACTTAAAGAAGCAGGATTCACAGTAGTTGAAGCGTGGGCGTGTCAAGTTCCCAAAACAAACTAACCCCTCCCCCCAATCTGGACAAGAACTTATCCACACGCAACCCTTTTCGATTTTCAAGCATACGGGGATAAAACAGCGAGAAAAGATCCAACACCCACACTCTGCATTGAAAACGTTCATAAGCCGATCTGCTTCTTGATTGGCGATACGCTCGATCAAGAACCAACCCACATCTGCGATAGAGATCCAAAGGAACTGATCCACAGGTTTGTGGCAGAGGTTCAGAAGCGTGGTTCCCTTACGAGTGGTTTGACAGCCCAGACAAACTTGATTACCCCGATCTGCCAGACATCCCGAGTGGTATTCCTCTTTAAGAGGTGAATGGATTTTGACGCCGGAGGAATGGAAAAGTTGTGTGCGGGTATTTAATCAAAAAGGAATGAAAAGGTTTGCGCATTTGGGTGTGCTACTACAATAATTTGGACGTGGGTCCTGGGCTCGAAGCGATTGACATTTTAAAAGACGCAGTTAGCATTGCAGGTGTTAGCCTGTTATATTTGATGCGGGGGACAATTGAGCGTGGGGCGGAATTGTACGCCCCCTCCAAGGAAGCTTACGATATGCTGCAAGGGGCGATGGTGGGCAGGCCAAGCCTTGTGTTTACCCGCTACCATGAAGCTGGGGTTACAAAAATAAGGTCCCACAAATTTAACGAAGCCAAATTTTGTAAAAAAAATTGAGGGGTGGGATGCCGCTTCTTTGTATCCGTCGACGTTTTTTGAATATATGCCCTGTGGAAAAGAAACAATTACACACGTCCACGAAGCGCAAAAAGTCAGCGCAATTCCCAACCTAATTGGAAACCTGAAAAAGGGCCATTGGTAGTGCACTTCTGTTCCTGCAGGGAGGAATTTTTCGGCATTCCAACAGGCCTGGAATACAAAGTTGCAGACCGCGCGTAAACAGATTTTTGCCGGATCGCAGCCACAGGTTTCAAACCTGTCAGCCGCGTGGTTTGGTTGTTCAGAGCAGCAACAACTCTGGGAAGCCTTGCCACCCACGCAACAGCCCGCTCTCCTTCTGGCAGCCACATCTCGACCGCATACTGTTGTCGGAAGAGACGCACAGCCAGAGTACAGTTCAAGCGTTCCACAATCACCTGGTTGCGGTGCACTTCCACATGCCCACGGCAAATGGTTGTTCCATGTTACTCCATCTCTCTGGAAACAGCACCCATAAATTCTCGCCCTGGGTCGACTTGCAGCAGCTTTGGCCATTGGAGCGGCCCGCATTTGTAAATCCTTTGGAAGGCTTGTGCCACTTCATCGGAATTTTTTGAGGTCAGAGGCTCTGCTGCCTTGAAGCGGCTGGCCACGTCGACCAGTCGGCACGCATTTGAACATCTTCCTCCCCACCTTGTCGTGCAGCATGAAGAGCAGGTCGGCTTGGTGCATGGTGTTGGGTAAACGTCCCTTTGTAACCCAGCTACTAAGAGGATTTTTCAATTCTTGTCCACCCCCATCGAGATACGCATACACATGGGATGTTAGCAAAGTCACCAGTTATTTGGAAGGTTTGGACTCTAATGAGCAACTGTCATTGAAGCAACTCAGTAGAAAGCTGGCATTCTTGCTCGCTATAACTTCAGCAGAGAGGGGCTCAGAATTACTAGCCCATGATTTACGTTTCAGACGTTTTCACACTGAAGGTGTTTCTTTCACCCTTCCAGAAATTACAAGGGGTTCAGGTCAATCTCGTCCCCAGAGCCTGCGTTACCCTTGTCCAGCGGAACTGGCAATGGACGCTCTGGAAGAATCCAAAACCGGAACCAGAAAATCCTAGTTTCCGGTTTGATTGCGCCGATGGATGCTTCAGGACAAAATGGCGGCTGTTGATCATATCAACACGTTCAGAAGGACCAATTTAGGGTAGTCAGCAGGGGCGATTCCACGGTAATCGACCAACAATCAGAAAACAGTCACATACATGCGGTAGAAGCCAACTTGTGAGCGATTTCCTTTGCATAATGTAGGATTATTACATAACAGTTGTGCCCCAATGCATGCTGGGACGACGTGCAATAAACGAGTCGCCATCTTGGTTGTGTAGAACACGTTCTCTAGCTTTCTCCGGCTTATACTACATGGTGGCAGCGGCAAGCAGCCCATAAAACGCCGTACCTAAACATGGGAGACGCTGAAGAAGCTCCAGAAGCAGTTCATCCAAATCAAGGGACGGCAAATTCTCTACCGCTCCCAACCAAATTTGACGGAACCAGCAAGCTAAACCAAGCCGACCTATGGCCGAAATGGCTTCGACGCTTCGAGCGCTACAGGATCGCCTCTGGACTTCAGAATAAAATGGAACAAGAGCAAGTAGGAACTCTTCTCTATGCTATGGGAGAATGTGCCGACGATATTATCACAACACTGCGCATAAACGAAGAAACCGCTTCGTATACAGACGTCAGAGCAGCACTCAATGGTTACTTCGCGGCGCGACGGAACACCATAGTCGAACGAGCACGCTTCAACACACAAAAGCAAACACCTGAGGAATCCGTAGATACCTTTATTCAAGATCTTTACCGCATAGCAGAAGATTGCGATTACGGCACACTCAAAGACCAGCTCATTCGTGATAGAATTGTTGTAGGAGTCCTCGACGACACACTATCAGATCGCTTACAAGCAAAATCAGACCTCACACTTGCAGACGCCGTTCGCATGA
>JAEMWC010000074.1:115000-160000 GCA_016490735.1 Pachyseris speciosa
GGACGACGTGCAATAAACGAGTCGCCATCTTGGTTGTGTAGAACACGTTCTCTAGCTTTCTCCGGCTTATACTACACATAACACGACTCTTTCTAAGGATACATTCATCAATTCTTTTAGAGGAAGCTCAGTTTAATTAAGCTTTCCATTACCCACTTAGAGGATACTTATAATATAGGATCGGATTCTCAAGAATCATCGTTTCAGTGTTGCCTCAGAAAAAGGCCGATTAAAGCTTAACCTCAACAATAGTCCCACCTCAATTTTTGTTAGCCCACCTAGAAGTTCTTACTGTAGCTGCTATCTGGAGAACAAGATTTTTAATGATGTAATGAAGTAGACTACTGACTCGGCAAATTTAATTGAAGATTATCTGATATAATTATATTTTTTAGTATTATTTTTACTTTTACAATGAGACAGTGTTTCAGTACCATTTCTCGTCATTGAGTAATTTTTAAGTGCAAATAAAGTTTCATTATTATTGATGGATTTTTTGGTTGTATCCTATATGGTCATTGAGCTTTTCTATTCAAAACTTGCCATCCCCTTCCCCACCTTGTCTGTTGGATGGTTTCATAAAAGATACATTTATCTTTCAAGTATGCATATTACATGAAATATATTTTCACCCATAAAGAGTTCCCTAAAAATAAATGTGACCTCTAAGGCATTTAACATGGCCCCCTTACTTGTCCTTGACCTGGGGGAGGGGGATTGCCTATTTATTATGCCACAACACAGTTTTTGTAACACATCTATTTTAAGAACAAATGAAAATCCTGAAAATAGAATATATAGCTGACCCTCACACCTGGCTATTAAAATTCTGGAAAATCCTGTACATTTATGTGTTAAAATGTATTAATTTTTGGCAATATTCTTCCCTAGTTCTGGCCATGTATGGAAAACACTTTCTACATGCAAGTGTCTTTTCCAGTATCCCAAGCTTAGCCTGCACAGCTACAGTAACTTCGTTGAAGAAGGAAGACATAGTCTAGTCCTAAGGGCTTTTAGATCCCTTTTCAGATAAAACAACTCCTGATTTGTTTTTTGGTTGCACAGCCAAGGCTACATCAAGGAGACACCAAATTAGAGGCAATCTTGGGTCCATCAAAATACAGATTGATTCAAAAGCACTTAATTTTCCTTTGACACTGATATATGGTAACCTTGCAATAAACGCAGAGTGCGAGCAGTATGAGCCAATAGGAACTGCTCCTATTGCCAAATATAGAATGTTTTATTCAGTTTGATGCCCAGTACCCAGATCATGAATGAGAAAAGAGTGTTGTACTCGTACCCTGAGTAAGATGTTTTTGGCTGCACCATTATCACAACTTGACCTTGAAGGACACTTTGCATAGAAAATGACAGAGGTCTCAAACAAGCAGTATGATTAAAAATAGCTAGAGAAAGTAATTCAATAGTTGTCTATAACTTTAGTCCTTTTTACTATTGTCCTAACATTACCAAACATTGCTGCTCCAGTTTTAAACTTAGCCCAATTTCTCTTATGATAAGCCTTCCCTTGCGAAATGGATTCCCAGAAAACTTGGAATTCCTAGGAATTCCAAACAATTCCAAGTCATGCAAATTAGGATAAAGCCAACGGCTAGGAATTTCTTAGAATATCTGGGAATGTTTACTTATCCACTTGGGAATAACTTGGAATTCCTAGGAATTCCCAAAAATTCCAAGACTAAACAGAAATCGCGTTTGGAATTGCTGGGAATGTCTGGGAATCAATGGTAAACTGAGACATCAAAATGCAAATTTGAGAATTAGGAGGTCAATCAACATCAATTTAAAGTTCCACCACTTTAGTTAAAAAGACTGCAAAGTTTTGATTCTTTAAGATCAAGACTTTAATTCTTTCAAGGAGACACATTTATGACTAAGCCTAAACAAAGTGCTACTAAACACAACATAGCCCTAATAAAGACAAACAGACAATTACATAAAATATATATAATACAATCCTTAGTCATGCATTTACTCAGTGCCTTTTCCGAACTAATTAAAGCTCATGAATCTTGAGTGTTCTTTGAAATGAAATGGACGTAAAAGCGAGCTCGAGAGTAAACGACGGATTTTTCTCACCTTCACCAACTCATTCGACTCTGCTTCCTTGATAACGATCGACAACAAACATCTAAAGGATGTTTTACACTGAACAGAAGATGCATCTCTTCATAAAGTGTGTTTTCGTCAAAATCTTCGCCAGAAATTGGATTCACATCCCCGAGATCTGAATAATTCGCTTGGAAAGCGAACAGAGTGTGTTTCCCTTGAAGCTTCCAGTCAAGCAGTCCAGCGGATGTTATACGGCAACAGCCAATGATAGTGTGCGAATTTTCACGTGACTATCCTCATGCTTTTGCTGAACAAAGAACTTCTATTCATTCCCTCTTGGCGCCCATGTTTGAATTCTCTTTTCGTTTGGTCTAGAGTGCGAATAATTGTTCGTGAAGATGCGTTTTTGAGTGGTTTAGAAGGAGAAGAACAACAGCGTTATTTTAGTAAATGAGAGACTGAAGTTTGTGGCGCCGATGTTGAACGAAATGAAGGCATCACCGTGGATGTATCAGCCGGCACGCGATTTAATAGCGGCAGGCAAGCCATTTATATTAAAAGCAGGAATTTTGAAAGTGTTTGGTAAGTAAATACTCTGTCACTGTTATTACAAATAGGAACAGTTCTTAAGTTATAAAAGCCCGTAACTTGTCAACAGCATAGTAAAGCTTGAAAGAACAAAATCCTCACGTAACAGAGTGCTCCTTGAACAGCCGTCGGCGGCAAAGTCTAATCCATCGCGGCCGTGGACGTTCATATCTTGAGATCTTTGAATCGTCAGTATTTAACGGTTGTAAAACTACAGATCGAGTTAACTTTAGGCCAGTTATTCGCTAGGTCTAATAAATTATCTTGAGTACTCTAGTGAATGAATGACGCTACATGTAATTTGCTAATGATCACTGACGAAATCTTAATTTTTGTTTCAGACAGAACTAACTGCTGGAGCAGGACATTGTTGACATCACCTCATCCGCGGACAGCAAAGGAAGCTCCCTGAACAGCACCAAAAAATTAAATCAATAAGCTAAGTCCACTGTTTGCCGTCTTTCCTTTCATCTTGTTCCAGTTCATGTAAATTTTAGAATCAAGATCGGCTTTCCCTTGAATGCACAAGTTTGTAACATAATTTTTTACATTTTTTAATGTTTGACAATAATATTAGTATGTTTCAGACAACTACGCTTAACTTTACCCGATACTGTATACGTAAAACTTTGGAAAAAACAAATCCCGTTGGCCTATGTAGTTTAATGATTCGAAGTGATTTGTCTACTCATTGTAAATAAAAATTTGTTGGACAACTTCAAATCAGTCTCATCCTTTGCTTTCATCACTAAAGGACTTATTTTAACATGGTCTTAGATGCTTAGGAGAAGTGCTTAAAATTCACGGTTTAATTCTGGGATATATTTTTGGATACAATGTCTGACTTGGAATTTCTGGGAATTTCTAGGAACTTGGAACCTAAGCACTTCTAACAGCAAAGCTGGGAATTCCTAGGAATTCCTAGGAATTCCAAGTCCTGTTCCACATGGCCTTGGAATTTCTTGGAATTTCTGGGAATTGAGAACAAGCACTATTTTAACTGGGAATTCCTAGGAATTCCTAGGAATTCCAAGTCCGAATTTACCGTGAAAATTCACACCTCTCATTCCTAGGAATTCCTAGGAATAAATTCCTAGGAATTCCTAGGAAATTCTTAGGAATTCCTAGGAATTCTCAAAGTTATTTCGCAAGGGTTCTCTCTAATAAGTGCAACCCTCCTCAAAAATAGATGGAAAAAATCAGCCTCTGAGGGAGTATTTTACGGTATATGTATAAATTATTTATTACACAATGGATCAGTCTCATTAAAGACGACTATATTCTGTTTATATATTGAATCAATTCACTGTCAATTTCTGTGCAAGGAAACCATATTGTTGTGAAATTTGACTACCACATTCCTCGTCTAACTTACGCTCTCTTTGAACATGATCTGCACATTGCCTCGCTTACTCTAACTCTTCAACAAGATATTTCAACTCCTTCATCATTGGTTTTGATGTGGAAAGTTTTATTTAAACACGAACGGCACAAATACCTTGAACATTGGTTGGAGTACATGTTGTAAATCGACATCTGTAAGCTGTTTGAGAGCTATTAAGATTCCGTCTAATTTTGCCTTATCTCTACAAACTTAAACACGGTGGTTTCTAACCGCATTATTACAACAACAGTAATTTTCCTTTGCTTGTGGTCATTTCTGTAGCTTTCGTTCCGCCATTGCCTGACACTTCGCGAAAACAACGTCCGATCACTTCTGATGCAGTTCATCCGGTCATGTTTATTGCTTTGTTTTTAACAGCCAATCAGAAGTGTCCTTATTTGGATTCAACCAGAGGTTTGTATCCTTGGCACTGACCAAAAGGATCACAGCCTCTGGGAACGAGATTGAGTTCAGGTAGGCAAACCATTGAAGACCTCATTTCATTCTAGTTTCCCTGAAAATAAGTTGCTTTGCCCATGAGTATTAAGTCCGAACACAGGAGTTAAGGCGAGAAGCAATTTCTGAGCCAAACAAGTTATTTCTTTCTGTATTTTAATCCTCATAAGCCTGTGAGTTCTTCTACCCTTTCACGTTGCGTAAAGAACCTTTTATTGGAGGCTGGTATTGATAGCCAAGTGTTTAAAGCTCACTCCACCCATGGAGCGGCTACGTCTGCAGCACTAAGGGCAGGCATTTCTATACTGGAAATAGTCCGTCTATCTGACTGGACAAATGAGACCACTTTCAAGAAGTTCTATTATCGTCCAGTGTGGAATGCTAGTGTTGGCCGCTTTGTTTTATCTAGTGCCGCAGTTGAACAAGAGTGTTGAAGCTTTGAACATACATTGTTATATCGAGACGAGTATTGATGTACAATTGAGAATTATGCAAAGGCTGCTTGCAGCCTGCAGTATAATTATAATTGTATGAATAATAGGAGGTGAGATGTAACAATGTAACTCCCTCCCACCTCTTTCCTGTTTATGTACGCTAATGTTGTTGTTCTAATTTCTTTCCAGGTTATTAGCTGCCAGTCGGTATGCTCCACAAAATGCAAGGTTGCTAGGGGCGACGACGGATATAGCAGGGGTTGCCTCGTTTTGAGTTTTAAGCTGTTTTTTGGACATTTGTAAGTTTTAAAGTGCTGCCATTGAAGCATAATTAAGGGCATTTACATTGTTAGATCTTGCCTCCTATTATTCGTACAATTATAATTATACTGCAGGCTGCAAGCAGCCTTTGCATAATTCTCAATTTCTAGAAGCTTTTCCTAAGGTTAGGAGGGGATTTCCTAAACTAAACATACGATTGTTTTAAGAGCCAATTTCAGTAAATAGCAAAAGCCCAGCGACGCTCATGAAATTTCGAAATTGATATTTTGCCGAAATAAAACCTGTGGTGAGTTATTTCGAAAATAGTATTCAAAGATCATGAAGCACTTGATTTTTTTTTGATCGAGGAAAGTTTGACAAACACAATTTTAGTGCCACATAACACACCTATTGTTCTTTCAAAAGCACAAAATTATTTTGGAAAATCTGCTGGTATCCAACTGTTTTTAACTGTTGCAAATACCCTAGTTCAAACGCTTCAGCAAATTGGCAAATTTTAGCTAACTTCCACACCATAAGAAGAGCACTGGTACATACAATTTGATGTTGAAATTAGTATTCTTAGTGCACTCTTTGCGATCTGTTGTGTTAAAATTTTCTTCTGCGGCCAGTGAAAAGTACTTCGACTTACTCTGAGGAGATATTTTGCAAGATTGAGCAGGATAAGAATTGTTTTATCATTCAACACGTTTATGTCATAAAGCACAACTTTCTACATTACCAAATAACTGGAAACGACACAGTTTTTCTCCTCGACGCACAAAATTATGTATATCACAGGATATCCATTAAGAGCGTGCTTTACCACATTTGGACATTGTCACAATTTGTTAAAATGATTCATAACATGTCGCAGCCAGAGTTATTTCTCCTAATATGGAAATAAATGAAACCAAGGCTGTACCATGATTACAACAGAGTCTTAAAATAACCTGCAAGCTTGCAAACGTTATTACTCCTTGCCAATCATCCAATCCGTTCAGTTTGTCATTTACATCACGTGCCCCAGAGTGTCCAGAAAGAAGATTTTTATCGTAGATGGAAGACTGATTGAAATAATTTCTTTTTTACAGACTGTTACAGTAAGTTTTGTTTACGAGCATTTATAGCCTCGTGTACGTATTCAACTCTCGTCAGTGGTGTTATGTGGTGCCAGCTCCTTTTTTCCAGCAAATGTGGAACGCACAACAGTTGGTCAATGTGCCTAGGACATCCACGGCCATCTGGCATTTTGTAAGATCTATGACGATACTGTAATGGACAGCGAATCAAAATTGCTGCTTGCTCGAGCAGGTAAGGTGCTTTAAAGTAATAAAAGTTACCTACAGGTAGGCATTGTGATGATTTGGGTTGTAACTGATCTCGGATACCCCAAATGTGGAGTTTGGAGGGAGGGATGGCTCCCAGAAAAATACTGAAATGAAATTCTAGCCTTGGTAATATAAATAACGACCTTTCATAATAACTAAACTGGAAAATGTGCCTTTTACCAAAACTAGGTGCACATCAATTGTGGCTGATCATTGCAGTGTATACACCCTGACTGACAGATAACAGCAGCTTAAAACAACAATGCAGTCACCAGCAAAGCCCTAAATGAGGTCCTCCAAGACATCGACCAAGCAGTGCAGGACGCAGAATTCCATTTTGAAGAACGAGATGAGGGGTTATACCTCTATGACTCAGCATAGCAGGCCATCCAGGCGTGTAAGAGTCACCAGTTAAGGAAAGTGCAGCAGGATCAGTCTCCACTAGATGTCTTGGACCACCTGAATCCTGAAACTGTTCTCATTGTCAAGGACTTGGCCATGAAATTCCTCTGTCAGATGCCAAAAGTCGCAACAAGATTGGTTTGGGAAGAGAGGAATTTTGTGGCACATTCCTGTAGTGTTCCATGAGTGGCGAACTTCAGTCACAGGCGTTTTTCAAAATCATTCAGTAATGCAGTCAGGATAGCACGGCTGTTGTTTTTATTATGCAGCTCATCTTGAAATCCCTCAAATCCAAGCACCTGGAAATAACCAAGGCATTCTTCCGCCAGGACAACGGCGGTTGTTATCATAGTGCTAACACCATCCTTGCATGTCCATTTTTCAACAGTCTACCGGTATTAAAGGGCTGCCACTAGACTGCAGTGATCCCCAGGGTGGTGAGACCCCAGCCGATAAGATGGCAGCATATCAATGATGGGCACAATGTGACAATTGCACAGGAGATAAAGGAAGCGTTGCTGCATCTTGGGGGAGTAGAGGGCATCCACATGTCTGTCCTGGCAGTCAATACTGTACTGAAATACTGCAACAGCACAAAAATTGCAGAAACAACCAAACTCAACAACTTTGAGTTCAGCAATGGAAACCTCCTGGCCTTGCGAGTGTATTGTATTGGTCCAGGAAAGCATATTGATTTGAGCAAACATGCAGGAAATCATTTCAATGATAGATTATAGCCCATCAGCTTGTATATATTTTACTGGCAATCAGATCTCAAAGTCTTTCTGTTTTGTTTTCTTTATGCCTTTTTACTTTCCACTAAAATGCGTGCTCATTTAGAAAATTAATCTAAATAAATATAAATAAGCCCCTTTCTCGCCTCCTGGTTAATGGCGGATATCTCACAGTCCAGATAATTCTCTTAAAGATTTCAAATTTAGCCACAAGGCTTGTCCGAATTTTTTACCAGTTATTCAAACGTACATTTCATTCTTGGCATACTTAGTTTGAGACATCGGCCTTATATTGTTTATTTTCTAATAGAAATTAACTGCTTCAACTGGCCGTCCGCTCCGTTTTCGAAAGGTGATTTTAAATGTGTGACCATAAGGTACCTCAAAGTCAGCCAGTGCCAGCTCAACTCTGACTGATGTGGCTCAAGTTCTCGCAACCCCTGCCTCGAGAACAGCTTTGTACTCGTGCCTTCAGAAGGGCTGTGTTTGTGTCTTTCAATGACCCTGTCCGCACTCGAGCAACACCTTTCTGTAGAGGCTTGCGAACTGTCTCCTGAGAGGCATTTCATGACAGATCTTACCAAACTGAATTATGCCTCACAACTTAAGGAGGGTGCTGGCCTTTCTCCACCTGTCCATACTGTTGACGGTTCTTCCAGTTGCCCTCCACCCAGTAAGGAAGGCTGGGCATTAAAAGAAATGCAAAGAAAAGGTTTAACGCAAATCAAAAGTGTTACCGTAAATTGAGGCAAAATTTAACATCAACCAGGCCACCGGGAGAAAGCTTAACGCTGATGTATTAGCCAGAGAAATGAGGCAAGCGTGGGGCCCAGATGGAGAGAGGCTGTTCACTGTCACTGAGTATCTGTTTTTCTCGGCAAGTTTCGTCCTATTTTTTACAGTTCGCAGAGACTGTGACAGCAAGTGCAGGTGACAGAGCAAGATGTGTTTGCAGTAGGGGAGCAATTGAATTTTTTACGGAAAGAGACTCTGTGCTTTCGTCTCTTCACATCAGGCACCCTATTGTTGCAGAACAGAACAGTGCGCTTTGGTCAAAAGCAAGAAGATTAGACAAACAAAAGTGGGACTACTTCAAGCAAAATAGTATTTTTATTACAAACTAAGACTCAACTTGCAAGTTAAAAATACAATGTTAATGTGTAAGAAAATAAAAGGTGCTTTGCGAGAACTTCGAGCTAGAACTGCCTAGCCCAGTGGTACGATGGAAAGTGCCATACATAGGCCTCCTCCAAGAACTAGCTGATAGTTGCCCTTGTTCGTTAAATAAAAGCCACTGTTAGAAATGAAAGCGCTATTTTCCCTTTTGTATCATTTTTGGCCTTCAGAAACGAGAACTTAAACTTTTGAGCAAAATATTATATGCCAGGCTATCTGGAATGTCAAAATAGTGAACAATAAGAGCAAGGCCATGCTGCTATATTTTTTAAGCAGGACGGTATTGACTTCTCTGAGCTTGCGCTTTCGTCATACTAGTACAGTTAATAAAACTTATTCCAATCTAATTAACTGCAATTCAAGCAATCGCTCCAGTGGATTCGAGTTGCAACTGTTTCAACTGTTATGTAAAGAAACGTAAATGAATTGTTGTGTAAACAATTAGAATTGCAAAAGTAAGCCCGTTTTATCAGCTGTTAAGGTGAGCGTGAGCTTTGTGCTTACCAGTTCATATTCAATTAATCATTCGTTTGTTTGCTAATTTTTGTAATGTTTACGCTTCTTACTAAAAGATTTTCTGGCACGAATTGATTTTTTTGTTTTCCGCTAGAAGTAAACAGGCCTTTAGACATGTAAGCACCTGTTAATTCATGACAAAACGTTCAAAGAACACAATCAAGGTTTTCAGTGGTTTATTTTCTATGCTTGACCATTCATAATGGGGGGTGTGCGGCACGGCATTCTACTTGTGGGCATGTGACCCTTTCTTCAAAGAAGCACAAGTGATATTTGCATTTGCAAGGTTCTTTATTCAGAAAAGCTCTAATACATTACTGTGCAAAAGTAATGAGAGCGAATTTCGTCGAAATTCGCGCTTTGTTCTCATCGCATATTCGTCGAAATTTCGCTCGAAATTTCGCACATTTGACGTGCGAAATGTCGTAAGATTGCGCGAAATTTCGAACAGGACAACAAAAAATCGAAGAAGCGAATTTTCGAAGAAGCGAAATATCTACGAAAATTCGCGCTAAACGGAACGAAATATCGCCAAAATTTCGCAAATTTGAGCCATGCGAAATTTCGAACAAACGAAATATCGGCAAAAATTCGTGCTCAAAACAGCAGTGAAATTTCGCAAAACCGATAAACTTGCAGTGATTTTGGGACAAAGTGAAGCAGTACTTAGCAACTGTTTAGCGAACTTAGCTTAACCGAAAATATATACTAAAGAACTCGGTCCTACAGTCACATAAAAGTTATTAATAATTTTCATTTAACATGACAGGCAATAATGAAAATAACATACTGAATTTAATCAGCCACTGATCCTTAACAATCAATCATCGAGCCACTTGCTTCGTTAAGGTTAAACCCTCCAAATAAAAGAATGTTTGCATCTCCATTGCCGTAGACTGCAAGCAGTCTCTTATTTTTCTTTTGAGTCACGGTAAAATGCGAGCGAGCGAGGAGCGAGAAGCGAAGGAGCAAAGCCGGACTATCACTCGCGGTCTTCCATTGCCGCCATTTGTAAGCAACCTCAAGGGACAGTCTTCACACCTTAACCGCATTTATGTTGCTTTAATTTTTTTTCTATTAACATATAGTGGCGCTCAGGATTGTCCCATCAACTTGGCTTTTACAGCATTCAAATAGGACGGCAACTGAACTGTTTACACGTTTACATTCTACGTAAGACGCGAAGACCTTGTTCACATGGTTTGCATCGTATTTCGATACAGCCTCGTTTACATGTTATGTTGCCATTAGCAACCTGTAATTTTACGAAGGAAAAGACATTTTTAGAGACGTTTTTTTCAATTTTGAGAGGTCTTGAGCTTAAATTCTTTTCTTATCAAGACCACGCTGTTATAGAAAATTCATAAACTCGCCGTAGCATACAAAGAATACAACATAAATCTGAGAAGTCTTTAGAAAGCGATTGACGAATTGGTGCGAGCATGACATGTTAGAAATAAAAGATGCTGAATTCATTGTAAAATTTCCACTCTCCCGGCCACCTTTTGCAAAGCTTTTATAGCTAACACCCACCCATCGTATAAATATCCATTGTATTACTTTTGACTTGAGGATGCTTTGCATGCAGTATATCGGAATTTATTCAGCGTGTCAATTTCACACTATGGTTTTACTTTGACTTGCTTTGGCAAGAGCTACAGTCCCATCACTTAGTAAAGAGTTCAGTGGCCTTTCACTACTTGCTGTTCACCAATCAGCGGTTTCACAAAAAATCAAGTCTGGAGCCGCGAATTTACAACACAGTTGCAAATGTGTGGACATTTTCATTGAATATTTGACTGCTTTTCAAGGTCACACTAACCCAGTGAGTTAAACTTTTTTGCAAGATTAAATATTTAACTTTCAGGAAAAAGCTGATTAGTGCAATAACCAATTTAAATAACGTAGCGTGCAATTTTAGTGTCACCCAACAATGCTGCCCACTTAGTAGGGAGCTTTAGATTTGACAACGAGTACGAGATTTAGTACGAGTACGACTTTTTAAATCTAGTTCGCACGCCTTACATAATCACTCGGTACATAAATCCTGTTTCTAAAATCTCCTTTTCTGTTATTAAGCAATAGGGCAGAGTAAGGGATCTGTGGAGGCGACGGGTTTGGAATTTGAAAGTCGCACTCGTTCTCGATCTCGTACTCATACTCAAATATAAAGTCCCCTAATTATGCACATCTCCCACCTTCCCCCACAAGGGTTTCCACCGGCTTCAATGTTTTGATTGAGCGGCAAAATTTTTAAATAAAATAACCACTGCCTGAAAATTTCACCAAGACACTTTTTTAATACGAATTAATTTCGCACATATCAACTTAAAACAGATACACTAAACCATATTTTTGAGACTCACACGCAAATGTTCATGCGGCTTCGACATGTATTTCATGACATTTCAGAAGGAGGAAGGCTAAGAACTCCTGAACTTAAAACAACAACCTATTCTTAATTGTCAACCGTTTTTCTGAGGTTTTGACAGCGCTTGCCTATGCTAATTTTACATTGGTCCCACATGCGATTTATCTCCTCTGGACTGCGACACTGGTACGAGAAAGCTGAAGTCACTTCACCTAAAAAAAAACAATCAAAATTACATTTTCGTGCGAAATTAATTCGCCACATATTAAGACGTTCTTGCTCGTTTAGTGGGTGTCGAAAATTGGAAATGGGTTGGTTCGAGCGCTAAAAACACACGAAAACGCTTGCAGAAAAACACGAATCTCTGTCAATACATAAGAAGAACAACTTACATCGTATCGCAGCCATGACCTTCGGGTCAAGAGCAGTGAACTCTTTGGTGCCATGTACTGTGGACTTTCTAAGCGTCTCCTTTGAAAACAATTTGTCCACAAACCGCAGAGCCATTGCTGTTGGTTTTCCTCCTGCCTTTGTGTGGTCAAAATCTTCTTTGCTCAATCGTACATTGGATTTCCCAACAAACACTGCATCATACTCTAAAAAATAAAGAGAAATATTAGAGCCCAGTACTGTCTACTGTATTTCCAAGACAAAATATGCGGTGTGACTCACCCGCAATTTTTGCTACGATTTCGTACGATTTCAAATCGCATGTGTAGACTTAACTCGAACGCGACTTCAAATCGTGCCGTTAAAACCGCTCCTAAAATCACAGCAAAAATCACACCGAAAATCGCCTGCATAAACGTTGGACCTAATAAGGTTCCACTGTCTTTGATTCATGTTTCAAAATTGGGTTCTTGTTAGCTCTGAAATGTAGTGGAATTAAGTTTGACTGGATAGCCAGCCAACAATTCCATTACTATTTAAAGTGTTACACTCGTTAGAATTTTTATTGAGTAATGAGAGACTAATCTCAGTGATAATCCTTTTCATACCTGTGAACTCATTTTCCTCTTGATACAAAACTGTGTCCAAGAACCAATCTGTATCTGACATTGTTCTGTTTGAGGCAACTGTAGTTTGGCACAGTTTTGAAGAATTCTCTACAGCTGTTGGCGAAATTGTAGAGAATGGCAGATCAATGGCCGTTGCACAGGGGATCATATTCTTCACAACGAGCCAGTGCCCATTCCCGACAGCCTTGGACCGCAGAACCTTTGCGGTTCTGTTCTGGTAAGAAACGTTGCCATAAATTTGAATACATGCCCTCAAACTCTCAAAGATCTTGCATTTCATCGTTTTCTTAGAATTTCACCATAAAAAAAAAACATTGGCCTTTGCTGCTTCGTTCAACTTTCGTGGCCATCCGATCTCGCAAGATTTTCTGTGCACCCAGTAAGCTTGATCTTTCTCACAATTTTAGCAACACTTGGATAACTCACTGATAAGCTTTCAGTCTTCAGTTCCTTGAATATCGCTACAGGATGGAGACCCTGTCCAAGTAGAGATTGAATTCGCTTTCGAGCGTAACTCGTAACTTTTGGCATGATTGCTCATGAAAGAATATTATCTCACATGAAAGTGGCTTTTATATGTATCAATAATCAGCAGTTCCAATTGTTCTTGAAATTAGAAAGCATATGCTAATTTTCACCCATCTGGGATCTTTTTATTGGAAGATAGTACTGTAGGAAACGAGCTTTCTGTCGTATAAACCAAAATCTGCGGCAGATTTGGCCTTAGCAATGGTTACCACCGAAAAACCTCGCTTTCATGCATATTTACAATCGGTGCTAACGTGTCGAAATATCACGTGTTCGAAGTTTGTTCTCCTTCCACCGGTTTGGTTGAATTTTAATAAATTAATTACGGCTGTAATACCAAAAAATAGTTTGCCATGGAATTAAAACAGTTGCTGACAGCCGGAAATAATTTTGCGTTGTCCACTCGAAGTTCAGTCTTGCTTAACAGCAGCTTGAATGTGAAGGAAACTTGCGAGATTCATTCTCGAAACAGCGGCCTGTAATCAAGCCATAAATGACGCTCAACTATAAAACTACTTTTAAACTTTGCAGGGAATTATGCGGGACTGTTTATAATCTTACACAATAGCGCCGTTTATACGAGAGAAAATAAGCCGCGACTTACTCTAGCCACGGCTAACATAAGAGGCGAACACTCCATATAAATGGTACAAAATCTACGTACACGGCTTTCTCAAGCTGCGGCTTATCCTGGCCTAGGAGTTTTTGCTTGTATAAATGTTCCTTTCGCGTCTTATGTAAGCTGCGGCTTATTTTCTCTTGTATAAACAGCCCTAATGTGCATTACGTTTCTTTGGAATTATGAGCTCTTGAGTAATTGACAGTTATAAAACTATCCTCAAAAGGTCAAGGTAGGAACTTATATGATTTCTTTTTTTTTTCTTTTAAGCTTATCGATACAGGCGTATGTGGTTGCTTTTACATTAAAAATATTTGCTTAATGAAATGAAAGCACGTTAACACTACAAAAGTGCCACTGAACAGCAAGATTAATTCAAAACCCAGCGGTACCGAAACTCGAGTAAGTGCATACGGTTTGCCAAACACTGACGGAAACATCTCTTGCGAAATTTCGCTCTACGAGTACCAAATAAGTGATGCCCGAAATTTCGCTACCCCAAATTAAATTTTGTGCTGAACGAAATTTCTTGCGAAATTTCGCTTCCCTAAACGATATTTCGTGCGAAATTTCGCTTCCCCAAACGAAATTTTGAGCGAAATTTCTTATGTCTGCACAAAGTTTCGATAATTTCTGAACAATAGTTTCGTCGAAATATCGCACAATTTCGGCAAATTTCGTCGAAATTCGTTGAAATTCGACGAAATTCGCTCTCATTACTTTTGCACAGTACTGTACATAACATTTAACATGATTTCAGATCTCAATTAAGGAATGGCAGTGTCATTAAATAGCACCAGAAAACTGACCGTCGTATTTTGTATTTATCCGTAGAAATGCAAAGACAAAGGAAAAAACAAAGAATGAAAACAATGGAAAGAGCAACAAAAAGGTGAGATTCAGTAAAGTTTTATTGAATGCTGGTTATCCTTATTGGATTGGTAGTGAACTCTGAAAGTGGAAACTATAAAGCCATGCATTTAGTATATCAGTTAAAAACATTTCATTTCATTTCTGCCATTCTGCCATAACTCTCTAATGGAGGTTGTGTTCTTTGACAGACATAAATTTACTTACCTACTTACCTTTTCTTCCCCCAAGAATAGCCGAGCTTTGCAGTTACCCAAAAATAAATGTGGGCCCCTTGAGCAAATCCCAACAGAGGTGTTCAAATGGCAGCCAGAATTGGATGCAGTTGCATCGACGCCATCATACACACAAGAAAGCAAGCGCCACTTGACCAACCAGGTGCGGATGGGATTCCACCCACACCATCATCATTGCCATCTGCATTACTTACCATAGGACTTCCTCTGCCTCAAGTTGAGGAGCAAACTGAACAGACGCCTGCCTCAGACCTCATTGAGCCTCAAGAGCCAGTTGACCAGGGATGCCTCAGTTTACCCTGTTTCCCGAAATACACCACAGCTTCTTGTCAGACTTGTTTGATGATGACTTCTCGGAGTCAGACACTCAAGACAAGTTGATCGCCTTAGAGGGAGGGAGAATAGGGCTGATTCTTTCACAAGTAAATCCTTGTTACAGCCACCAGAATCTCAGCAAGGTTTCTCGTTGTGAATTAAGTCAATCTGTTGTTTCTGGATGGGGGAGACAGCAGCTTTCCCAGGGAGATCGTTAAAAATAAGGGGAGTAGTTGTTCCATGGGAAATTTTGCTTTGCTAGGGAATTAGTAAATCGTAACTGTGGGGGATCACGGGAAAAGGGGGCCTTGGAGCCAACTAAATTAGCAAAGGTCAAAGAATTTACTTTTAAAATGTATCCAACTCCTTCGACGCTGAAAGAAGAACAGTGGCTACATGTCCTTGTCCTTGTAACGACATCAGCAGAAATTCAGCTTTTGCCTAATGGAGCTTTTTGTGGGGAAGTTACATGTCCTTGTCCTTTTAACATCGGTAGAAATTCAGCTTTTGCCTAATGGAGCTTTTTGTGGAGAAGTTACGTCAATTATCTGCTTAGGCTAAAATGACGAGGTTGTTTGTTTGATTGTTTTAACCACACTAAGCTTAGTTTGCATGTTCCAATTTCCTGCCGTAGTTTCTTAGCATATTTAGAACTGAAATACAATAAAGTGAATTTGAATATATCCTTTGAAATGTTACAACAACGGGAAAAACATTGTCATTTATACAGCTTTTACCAAGCGGTAAAATGCACTTAATGGAACTTCATGCCGTGGGGTTGATGGGTCGGGCAAGTTAGCCCACTCATAAGCTTAGGTCTATAGTGAAAGCCTTATTCTTGAATGAATGTACTCTTTTCATAAGCTTAGTATAAAAGCCTTTCATGGCTAGAAGTAGTTAAACTATGTTGCAAAATGTCTGAAATTATAATCTTACCTCTGCCTGGATTGTTTTTGTGAGCTCTATTCAGAGCGAGCAGTGTACGTTGTTTATAGTGGAACTCTACCTATTGCCACAGTTTCAGACACTGTCTCTCTCACTATGAAAGCTACTGAATGTTGCAAAGGGCATCATTCTAGTCGTATTGTACGAAAGTCAACTTTGTAGCAGTTTTGTTTGTCATTATGGTCCATTCTTAGCCTCAACCTGCAAAAACTACAGCCCACAAGGATATCTCGCAGCTGTCCAGCAAAGTTCTTTGCCATCGACTGCAAAGCCTCAACCTACCGATCACAGCGTAATGGCCAACGTCATTGCCGGGTTGAAACATCCCCACGTCAAGACGAAGACGAAGCAGTCGCCTCGCCTGCCCTAGCTGCTCATGGATTGGACAATGAAGTGGATTCAATCTCGGAGACCGGTTCATCCGTGGCCTATCTCCTGAAAGAGCCATTTAACTAACAGTCTATTGGCAGTGTGTTCAGCCCCACTCAGCTCACCACTATTCAGGAGACCGTCTCCACCTCTTTACAAGTGGCAATGCAATCTTTCCAGTCCAGAGACGTCCCATCTCGCCTGCTGGTCGATCACAGCACCCCAAACCTTTGCTTCTCCAATGTGGCAATGCCAGTTGGCCTCAATCATCCATTGGACAAGCCGATTAAGGACAAAATATTCCAGGGTGAGTACGTTGATTTTTGTTTACTTCTCCCCAATACCACTTCTTGGTCCCAGACCCCCGACCTGCAGTTATGGTATGACGAGTCCTCCCCAGGCTCCAAGGCACTTACTCACATTGGTCAAACCCAAAATGCCAGTGATTGACTCCTTCCATTAGTGGCTTGATGCCTCCACCACCTACAAGCTTGTGATCATTGGGGTCTACCCAAATCGTGCCTTAGAGCTGTTCAAATATCAGCAAATCATTAGCCAGGCCGTGTCAAAGCTCAAAGGCTCAGCCTTGCTCTCCTACGGCGAGCAGTTCTGATGTCACGCTGCATACAATCTTACCATAACTTGGAACAAAATTGACTTGCAACTGTGGACCGTCACATTTTCCAGCCTCGCTAAGGCGCACTGTTCTTCTTGCTCTAGTCCCTATCATCAATCGGACAACTGCCTCAACCTGGACACCAGCAGAAAGCCTCACTGCCCCGCCCTTATCTGCTTCAATTTCAACAAACTTTCAGGCTGTCAGCACTGCTCCTGCTACTTCCCAAACAACTGCCGGAACTGCAGTTTCCATGGCCACGTCATGTTCAACTGCCCCACTTCCAAGCAGTCTGCCAGCAGCGCAAAACCATCCACATCCAGTGATTGTGCAAGAGAAAGTGGAAAAGCATTGCCAGAACGAAACCCAGCAGTCTCTACTCTCCTTAATGTAGATACCTTAGCACTCGAATTAACTAATCATCCTGCCCCCCGTTTTGTTACTAATTTAGTTGATGCCCTCAGTACGGGGCTCGCATTGGTTACCTGTATCCCCAAAAGTTCCGGGTGTCACGCGACAAGATTTTAGCATCTCAGCACCCTTAAGTTATGTACGTGAACCTTACAAGGGAGATATGGTTGGACAGAATCACAGGCCCCTTCCCTTCACTCCCCGATTTTCAGTGCCATCCCATATGCATGGTCCCCCAAAACACTCTTCGGAGTGGCGTACCATCTACCTCTTATCTTTCCCCAAAGGGGACAGTCTAAATGATCATATCCCTAAGGATCCCTACTCCATTCAGTATGTATGCGCAGATGATAATTATGATGATGCAAATCCTGCAATCATTGGGCCCCAGGGCTTTCATGGCCAAAACAGATCTAAAATCGGCTTTTCGTCTTATGCCTATCCTCCTTGATGACTGGAACCTTTTGGGTATGTATTGGGAATCTTCAATACTTTGTAGATGCACACATTTTCAGATTGTGCCTTTACACAAAGGTTTGTGCTTAATGTAGTGCAAAGGTTTAATGCAAATAATCAAGCAACTTTCAATCCATCTCCTGTGAAACATTTCTTTGGGATCTTGTCCAACCCAACCAGTCTGATAAAGAAGTTCAATTACACCTTGCTGTTCATGCACCACCATATCTACATTAACAAGTTGCAATGCAACCCGCTCTCCCTTAATGATTTTTCTTCCAACATAGCTAGCATGTACAAGATATTTATGTTAAATCTGACAATTTGTTCCTCGTCTCAGCTCAATTAATTATACGGTGACATTTTTTTCTTCACATGTAATTGTATTTTCATCTGACTTAATTTTAATTTTATATTAAGGGTATTCTTTTCTGGTAATAATCTGTCTTCCTTTTTTTTGTACTGTATTTGTTGTTAGTTCTTACTATAATGCATATTTTTTTGTCAATAAAGTAAAAAAAATAAAATAAAAAATACTTTGTAGATCTTTACTTCCCTTTTGAGCTTTGCAGTTCCCCCTTCCTCTTCAACCAGGTCTCGAAGTTTTGGAATGGATCCTGAACCATAATTACGGGCTGTTCCTGGTCATACATATCCTAGATGATTTCTTTACAGTGGAACCAACTAAATTGGATTGTTTGAAGAGCTTCACTACCCTCCTAAAAGTTTTCATGTCCCTCCGGGTAACCATGGTAGTTGCCAAGACCCTTGGCCCTTCGCAAGTCCTTCAATTTATGGGCATTGTGCTCGACAGTACCTGTACAGAAGCTAGTTTACCCGAGGACAAGCTGACTAGGATTAGACAGCTGCTTGATTCATTCAGCTCCCACTCTTCCACCCGTTTAGTAGATCTCCGGTCTCTTATTGGTACCTTGCAATTTGTTTGCAAAGTAGTTGTCCTCAGATGGACTTTCCTACAAGGCATGATTAATAGAGGGGTCCCAGCTGCCCCAGGGGTCCCCAGCCTAAACAAGGAATTCAGACGGGATGTTATGAAGTGGAAGGCATTTCTTACTAAGTGGAATGGGCGCTCCTTTTTCGTCGACTTAAATTTGAATTGTACACTGATGCAGCTAGTTGGTTGGCTTTGGGGCTATTTTAACAGCAAATGGTTCCAAGGGCATTGGCCCCCGCACCTTCTCATTGACAATGGTACAGAGATCAGTATCCAATGGCAGGAACTAATCCCTATTGTCCCTCCTTGCGCACTCTGGTACCCCCATTTTCCTGGGAAAAGCCTTCAGATTGGGTGTAATAACAAGAGCGTTGTCTCCATAATAAACTAGGGTCACTCCAAAGCGCCCAGGGTAATGGATTTGGTTTGTTTCTCGGTGCTTCTTTCCATGAAACAATTTTTTGTTCAGGGCCATCACATGTCCTGAGAGCTAACAATAGAATTCCTGATGCCCTCTCCCGATTTCAGGTCACTTGCACCCTTCGCAGACCAGACCCCTTACTACATCCCGCCTTCATTCATGACCCTTTGAGAGATGAATTTCTCAAGTACGCCAACTAGGCTCTCTCATGGAATACCCAACACACATAACTTTGGGAAAAGGCGCTTTGTTCAATTTTTCCTCCTGAACAGACTAGAGACTCCTTGCAGTGACATCCTCCCCGCTTCCAAAGGGCCTCTCATTTATTTTGCTTCATACTTAGCTCGTACAGTTCATCACAGCACAATCAAACTTTACTTAGCTTTGGTCTGCAATCTCCATATTAGGTCTGGGTACAACGACCCCTTACAGGGCCGGCTGCTACTCAAAAAAAGATACTTCAGGCCATTCTTCACTGTCAGGGTTCCCCTCGTATCCATCATCAGCCGGTTACCCCCCTGATATTATTATCCATTCGCCCTGTTTTGACTAGTTGGCTAAGGCCACCTTTGGACCACCTTTACTCTCGCCTTTTCCGACTTTCTGTGTTGTAGCGAGTTTACCTACCCAGGGGTACATAGCTTTCGCTCTCCATTTAACCTCACCACAGATTGCATGACCTTTTCTCCAGGTCTGGCATGGCTGCAGCACTTACTGCTTCATCTTAAGTCATCAAAAAGTGACATTTTTTGGCAACAGAAACCACTCATTGCAGCCCGGTGCCCTTGTTTACTGTGTCCATCTCCGCTATGCAGCTCTTCTTTCTTCAGTCGGGTCAGTTACTCACTAGTTCTTAAGTCAAGCATTTGATTCAGGATGCTGCTCTTCGGATTCCCCACCATAGCATAGTATAGTTTTCGCATAGGTGTAGCATCATCTGCAGGCCTGCCAGACTGGCTAATTAACCCATTGACTACCAGCTGTTTTTTACATTTTCGGAGTGATTTTCCACCGAGAAACAATGAATAGCAACTTTTTCTTTATTTGAACTACCAGGCAAAAGTGGTGCTGTCCTAAGCCACTGGAGGCTCAAGGTTTCTAAAAACGTCATTTTGACGTAGCTATTTTTTATCCGTGAAGCGACAACAATGGCCCAAGTTCGGTTTGCTTGCGATTTTTGCTAAATTTACAGCCATTTTTCATCTTTAGCGGCTGCCTGATGAGCATCATTAAGCGTGACGGTAGCTAAGAGTCCACTTTCTCAAAGAATCGAGCAAGGTGATGTACTTTGTTGTTGAATTTGGCTTGTTACTCGACGAACTGGGAATTTGGCCGGTTGAACACTTCGTACCTTTGGGACTCGACTATTGATGAATTTCTCGACCTACCGCCACATATTTTGGAATTTCTGTGTACTGAAGATGACCACAAGCAGGAATTTTTGGCAATAGGTCAGAGTGGCCGTAGACTTAGTTTGTATGTGAAAGAATTGGGAGAAGGAACGGGTGCTGTCAAAAATTCTCGTTGTTTCCCAGCATGCAATGTGGTCTAGATGTTGAAAATGGCGGAAAGGCCCGCATGCACTGGAACAAAAGGCTGTATCTACGCTCAGGAGAAGAATATGAACAAAAAAAGTCATTTCTAAGCTAGAAAAAGGACTGAATTTCGTTATGATGGTTGAAGTTTGGTTTTTCGGCAATGATTTCCTTAAAAAACATGAAGGCAAAAAGGAGCATTTTTGCCGTTTCTCTTTGACGTTAAAAACGGTCAGTTTCCTTCTTGTCCAAACTCAAAAGGCCATATTTGGTAAAAATCGCTGCGTTTCTTGCATTTATTGGATATCCAAATTCAAAGGGCATTCCATTACGTTCTCACAACTAACAGTTAAGGCAATATTCGTGTGATTGAGAAAGTTGCAATGTTTTGAAGCATGGGAGTTTTTTACGGCTGGTTTTGGCCGGCACGGGTGCCAATGGGTTAAAGTTTTAGGTTGTTGGTCCTCACACTGTTACCAGATTTATATTCGCACACCCGAATCAGTGCTTCTGTCCACTGCACCTGGGATGGCCAACATTTCAGGAAACTTTTATTTAGGCTAGGATCTTCCTTGGAGGGATACATGCTTTGCAAGCATCTCTGGCGGTTAAGTTTATATAGCGCCCTCTCCCAAGCTCTTGGCATTGCTTGTGTCTTTGTCCCACGTTTTTGGGGAGGGAAGTGAGGCTCTTCCTGTTTTTTATGCATACAACCCGAAGTTGCGGATAACCAGCCACATAATATGTGATTCTCCACAGGATTTCAGGTAAAATGGTGATGACACGGGCATGCGTGCAAGGACATGCTAAACAAAAGAAATTTCTTTTAACATGCCAGCAGCATGTCACCATGCATGTCTCATTAAAACTGCCTTTTGTCTTATCTCGCACGGAGAGCACAAAGGAAAATGTTCAGTCACACAAAGAAGCGTGTCAAGTTATAAAACACAAAGGAATCGAGCAAAATGACACGCTAGCGGGCAAAATCACTCGCTAGAAAAATAATCATCGCATACAATGTTCATATGACCTTGTTCATCAGTCGACAGTTCCCAAGAGAAAATTGTTATGAGGAGTCAAAAAATTGAAACACAGCTGCCAGCACATGGAATGACTTTCTAAATTTTATTTTGCAAAAGATAAAGCTTGACAATGTTCAGCCGTGTGCAACTAAATTAAACAAGACCCTCAGCTCTGACCAAAAAATGCCGGGTTTCCTGTATAAATTATGTTTAAACACGAAGACGCGCTATAAAAGGAATAGTTCCGCCCCCTGTTTCGGCTCGAAGTCGCTGATCATAGCCAACGGTCATAGCAAATTAGAGACGGACGTCGTACATAACGTAGTTTAGTTGTTTTTTTTAATGCTAAAAATAAATTCATATCGTTGATTTTGTGTATATTTCTTTTTTCTTTCATTATTCCTACCGAAAATGTCATTTTTCAAAGAGTCTGTCGCGCCGTTGTGGGTTTTCAAAATTCTCGCCACCAGCCCAGGTGTATTCTCCAAGCCCCATCTTCTCCTCGGTTTTCTGAGCCTTCTGGTTGCTGGAATTAAAGCAAGCAGATCAGAAATAAAATGTATGCACAGGGTGTAAAATTAGTGGTAACAACAATACTCGAACATTGTGGTTATTTCCTTCTCAAATGGCTACATTGTTGCGCAATGACTACGACAAAGCTTGTTGTAATTCGGCATCATTTGTCTCAGTTGCTGCTCAACAACGTCCCGAGCGCTTAAATACTATTCTACTTGCTAACTTTGCATGCTATGGCTGAGGGAAATGTTTCAAATGTACCAAAGAAAAGACCTTCGACCGGAGACTGTGGTGTGCAATATTCGATAAACATTGAATTACCCCGAGAGCAAGAAAGCAGACTACTTGGGATCAAGGATCACGTCAACATGGTAAAAAGTGCCTTGAATCTGACGAAAGCGACCTCAAGCACACAGAATGCAGATTTATTAGAAGCTCTTCTGCTTGCATGCAAAGAAGAAACATTATAACATCATCAAGTGTGAGCTCCTCGAGGTCATGTACGATTTCCACTCCCAGTACAAGTCAGATTGGAAGTCCCGTTGTAACTACGTCAACACCAAGGTCGTGTACCTCCCTTCCTTTTTGTACTCCTGTATCTCCTATTCAGCCACCTGAATCTTCAACACTTCAGTCTTCATTTTCGCCACAAAAATTCCAAGTTTCCACACCAGTAAAGGAAGATGACCAGATTTATCTCTGTAGTGAAGGAGCCCAGTGCACACTGTTTTCATTTTTTTACTGCTACATTGTTGGTGAAATGTTCATTTTGTGGGAAGCCCTTGCAGCCTGATTCCATAGCATTCAATAAGCAGTGCCAGTCATGCTGTATCGGTGACAATTTTCTGTGTGTGGGGGGACTCATTCAAGTGGCTTTCATCCCCAATAATGGGGGGATCTACTCCAAAGTACTACGTAAACATGAGGTATGACGATTTCGCTGAATTTTGTGTTATGAAATGCTAACCTTTATAATGCAATGATCATAAAAGAATACAAGTTCTGTGGCATTAATTTATCGCTCTATTATAGAATGATTCATGGGACATTATGCTGTGGTTTAACAGAGACACAGTATTCAAGTTTCTGCCACGCAGCCAAAATCGGCTCAGAGGGTGAGAAAACATTTGACACAGGTGAGCTACATTCATTCGCTTGTGTGCACAATATGTGATTGTCTGTAGGAATGAAAACATACTTTTTCCACATCAATACCAACTTCAAACATGTAAATATAACTTTGTACAAATTACTTATTATAACTGTTGTTATGTTGTGACTGTTTTGTTATGATTATAAAGTAACAAATAACAAATGACATAGGGTAATCATGCCAACTGCCATGCAGAGTCACGCTGCCAGCAAGATGGTTATGTTATGAGCAAGAAGGTAATCACTAAACCTGAAGCCATAGCAGCATATCGGAAAGCTATAAGTGGGACAACCATTTACAGACATGCTTCTGACTACATGAGGGTAAAGATTTCTTGTTTGTCTTCTTTTCTGTTTGTGGTAGTTCGTTTGGTATATTTTTTTTTTCAAAAATAACGTGTGGAAGGTGGAAGATGTGGTACAAATTTGGTAAGAAAACTTGTCAGTCTAAACTATTGTATATTTAATGATTTTTTTCATTTCTTCATGTGCAGTGCAGAGAAACATACTGGATAGAGTCTTTCAACACAGCCATGCTGATCTATGTCTCAAAGAGGATTCATTATGGGGATGACACATACAACATGCGAGTGGAATTGGCTGTGATTGATTGGCTAAGAAAGAAGCAGTCCCTTAATCTAGCAAACCAATTGATTTTATAAGTTAATAACAGTCAGATACCTTTTTCCCATGTAAATGACCACATTTTTTGTTTTCATTTAAGTGTGTGTATGCTCTTTGTATGCTTATGCTAATATTCTCTTGCAGAATGAAAATGTGAATAGAGAGGTGTCATGCTTTCAAATGTACCAACATGCCCGCCATCCAAATCGCTGGCTGAGACTAGAGTGCTGGTGGAGAAGACTTTCAAGTTTAGGGAGACCATTTGGTCTCAGTTTTTTAGTCTTAATAATTAAATTTTGTACATAAGTGTATACCATTACTGTGTTTTCTGTGCAAAATGCCCGGCATGTTCCTTTGACCATTTCATGTTGGTTGTTTTGCAATTCACAAAAATTCTAATATTTTTAAAATAATAATTTTAAAAAGTACTTATATAAGATATCTTGGAAAAGTATATGTTATGGTCATATAATCTAAACATGAACAGACCCTATGAATAGATTATGTAGTGTTGCAGATAAGAGGGGGTCTGAAGGCAAAAACCCTACACTAGGTCAGCTACACTGTACATGACCAGACAAAGTAATAGAGAAGTTACAATGGTTTGGTGGGAGCAGTGGGAATTTGACCTGTTGGAATTCCTTGTTGACACCCTGCCTTAGAAACTTATGTGGAACCCTAATTATTACAAGCAGTAATAGCATGACATCAGAACTTCATTGTTTATGGTCTTGCATCACTCTTCTAAAATCACACTGATTAGGTGCTCATACCACACTGAGGTATACTAATGGAGTGTTGGGGGAGGGGGTACCAATCCAAATCTATGCAGGGTTTGTGTTTCTTATCCATCTGGCAATTAAGCAAAATTAACCTGGAAAAGAGCTCCAAATTTGTGTTGTTTGGTAAACAGTTGTCAAATGGTTACCCTTCCCTCCCCCCCCCCCCCCCCCTATAACTTGCTATCAAAAACAAAAGTCATTTGAAGGCCTTCAGGCTATCCACCACAGTGTTTCTCAAGTTGTATCTCGAATGCTTTGTGGTAGTACGCAAGCTTAGTGTTTCTAACAGGTGCAAGATCGAATTTCTTTCCTTTTTTACAAGAAATGTTTCAAATAAAGACAAAACCTTTGATGTTATTCAGGGCATATTTTTTTACTCCCGTTTATGTCCCATATAAGAGACACCAGGAGGGTTGGGAAACCTCAACCTTACATCTTTTATGACGCATTTTTGGCATTCGCTCTTGCACAGCATCCACATGATCACTGAGTTCCACCTTTGTCGTCAAATACACTGGATCCTTCCATAAGCCGCATTTTTTCAAAGCCCCCCAGTATGTCTTGTAATCTTTCCTACGTCGCAGGTGGTTTTGTATGTGGGCCGCATGAAACCCAAGATAGTCGTGGCTGTCAGTAGTTATGCATGGTGTTTGCCGGCAGTAAACACACATGCTAACCTCTTGCACACTTGCATCGTCTGTTGGTGAGAGAAAGGAAAAAAATATTTAGAAGTCAAAGGCGACTGGGTCGGTAATAACAGGACAGTTTGCCAACCGCTCTTCCTGCCGAATTTTTGTTTCTCACGCGGCACGTGAAATATCTTGTTCATCACCAAGTCACAGGTAAGAGAAATGACTCATTTCAGAATGGAAAATTACAAAAATAAGTTTCCTTTCCAGCTCTTTTTTAAGGACAGAGAAGGAGAATAATTTCATCTTTTTGGCGGAGCACTTACACTTCAGTCTTTCGGTCACGCAATGAATTATATTTTATGGTTTGCATCAACAAAGAAGTGGAAGCACTTTTCCTCCGTTGGGTGTAATTTTGAATTTGCCATAAACCAATTTTTCCTTGCATGAAAGCACACTGATATATCGCTCGAAAACTGAGCGTCTTTTATCCATCCAGTTGTGGTTATGAACCTTGAGTTGAACCATTGTTGACTAGAGCATCTTCATTTGCATATCAATGATAAGCTTACCATCTGAGGACTCGACCGCGCAATTCTTATTATATTCAAATTATACTCTTTGAGAAGGTCATAAAGGGAGATGGTTTCCAACAACAAAAGCTTACCATTTGAAGGTAATACAGCTGCCAAAGCGGCTTCCATGCTTTCTGGGGGAGGAACACTTGCCTCTGGCTGCAGCGTATTCGATGTTTTCGCATTGTCCACAATCATTCAGCTTGATCAACTCTGATTGTTTCTGCGCCATTTTATTAATAAAACGTCTCCTTTGCATTGATGTAGAAATCCTTGAAGCATTTCCTCATCTCCTTTTCTCACCTTCATGGTCATCTGCATTCCATATTAGAGACAAACATTTTAGTTTTACTGTCGTCATTACGCAATGGCGTAAGCCATTTCCAATTTCAAAATTAGCGCCATAAGTCGCAACATTCAAACATTGCTTTCAGAACATATAAACCTCCACATATTCTTCCATGGCAATATTTTTAAAAAGTCACTGAGAAACTCGATAACAAGAAAGACAAACAATAAAATGCTGCAAACGGGTTGCTCATAAGCGGTCTTTTATTGTACAAATTTTCACAGAGTTCTGTATGGGACGATGGTTGATTGACAAATGATCCGAACATACCTAAGGTACCGCTCCTTAAATAGCCCATCTTCGTGTTTAAAATGCTCACACCGAAATTTTTCGGTTATAAGGCACCCTTGGTTACAAGACACACCCCCAACTCAGCAACTCAACTGTCAATTCTTCTGATGGGAAATTTCCATAAAACACTTGGTTATATGACGCACTATAAACTGAGAAAGACATCAGAAGGAAATACGTGGAGCAACAACGGAGTTGTAATAAACAAGAGAGAAAAAGCCGTGCATAAACAAAGAGCCGAAAAACTAGAAGGAATACAATTTATGAAGTTTACTTGTGACCAACTAAATAACCAAATGCATGCAAAAAAATTGCATCCTGACTTGATTCAAGCAAATTTGTCATTTGCGTGTAAAAACTAAAGATTCACTTTGATTACAAAAGCGTAAATTGTTACACGCGCTCAATGGCGATTTGGTTTGAGTTGCCAGCAAGGAGAATGCTCAAGTTAACCGGCTTCATATGTCAGTGCACAAAAGTGGATGGATGGATGAACAAGGTTTATATAATTTGTAAAGAAATACAATTTACATTTCACAATGGAAGTGTTTGCGATTTTAGCGCGAGAAGTATCACATTACAGAGCACGTGCTTTAAAGCACGTCTGATATGCAAATGAAAATACTCTCTTGGGAACTAAAGAGTAGATTCAAAAAACCTCCATTTCTATGAAAGTCAGTGCTTAATCATAGCGGAAAATGCGAATTTAAAAAATTGTTTCAGAAAAAGATTTACTTTTTAATTTATGGCCCATTTCAAACGTCATGCTGCTGTAGTTCACACCTGAATGTTCCTGTGGTGTGACACATTATGCGGCGATAAGAACGATAATTATCTTCTGTGAAATCTAAGATTTTCAAGGTCAAAAGATAACAGATCTTCGACTGCTTATGAAAAATAAAGCTCCTTTATTTTTTCTTCATTCTGAGCTGCTGCACTTCGAACAAACTTCGTTCAGCTGATAAAATGCGCGTTGTGTTACCATAAATTTATGCAAACAACTGTTTGCACTGTTTCGTACCGGTGAGCTTGTATTCAAACCTTGCATGGTTTTGCTTCAGTCTCGCCGAGCCCTTTTCTCTAGATAATCATGCAACATAACACGCTTCCCGTGTTTAATCACACTCTCCGCGTGACAAATTGCACGCTAGCTTGAACAAAAAGGTTATGCGTGTTAAGTCAACAAAAGCTGCGTGCCACTTTTTATCTTCCTCATTATATATTTGCATATCCATGACAAATGACACGCTTTGCGTGCCGTGTCCTTGCACGTGTGCCCGTGTCATTACCATTTTACCTGAAATCCTGTGGAGGACCACATATGTCCCCCCCAATGATTTCCCCCATGATTTTCATATATTCATTCTCATATACTTACGCCATTTTGTTGTCTGTGAATTTTATCCTGAGCATATTTCTGTATTGCATGACATTCAAGTTGTTTGTCAATTTACGGAATGGTGACATTACTTATCTGTAAGCATTTCAGAGTAATACAAGAACAAAATTAAAGAGAAAACTAAAATGAGGAAAAAAACAAAATTAGCGAGCTTATTTGTCACAAAAGGTACAAAAACCTGATTGTGGAGTAAACTAATTCTATATCCATGGCGATGAAATTCCCCAAGAGAAAGCTCAAGTCACGCATATTTCACTTAAGTGTACATGCACCTTTCATTTCCCAGCGACAAACTTTTGAAATATCAAGGAAAGTAAAACATATCTTCTGCTGGAACATATAGGGCAGTGAGACTAAACTGAGAGGAAGATGAAGTCTACCGAAACAAAAGGAGAATCTTCCATAGCTAAATTTGTAAAGGCTCGAAAGGGTTTTTTGACCGCGCGGAGACTGGATCCAAATGGATGTATCCTGTGCACGTTCTTGCGCGATCCTCCCGCGAAATTAGGTGGCGCGAGCGGAGCAAGTTGTAAACAACAATGGCGGCCGCAAATGAAAAAAATAGCGCCAGTCCCAATCTGTCTTCTGAAGCTGAATGCGGCTATTTGCAAAATAAAAAGGGGAAGTTTACTTCCAAAAAGAGCATCGAGAAAACTGTCCTTTCCGTCTGCAAGATAATTGAAGCAAGAAATTCAGCAAAAAAGCGACCTATTGAGGATGATGCTCAAGCACGAGCGAGCGATGATTTTATACCTCGCAAAAAAACAAGACGGCAGAATTTGGTACGTAAAAATTAACAACACTACACTTCACATAGCTTTAAATATTTTCGATTCATTGGCTGTTGAATGCCATAAACGTATTAAAAGAAATAAAACTCCATCATACATGTGCACACAGGACTCGGACAAGGAAAACAGTGGGAAAATACATGTAGTCTGGTCACAAACCGAGCTTGAAACGACATGGCATAACAAGAAGAGCCATACATTACAGTGAATACTTATCTATGGGCCAAAACAGAATGAATTACGAGTTTGAGACTACAGGCAAAACTGCAATGGCTTTGTAATTTTAGCTTTAATATTTCACTAATTTTCGTTGTGACTTACCGGGCTTAAGTGGTAAACATCGACTTACTGTAATTCCCTATAATGTAGGAAAAATAAAAGATATGGTGGAATGTTTGCAAAGAAATAACGCAGCATCCTTCAGGATCATTGGGACAAAATCACATCAATGGAGGCCAGATTGACTGCTTGTCCCACTTTCCCTTCATGCACACAGCCCAAAAATTCACTTTGACTCTAGGAAATTATAGTTACACTATGTACTGCAATATGTACCAAGCTTATGATCGTTCATATTGAATTTATGTCACACAGTTCTGATTAGCGTTTGGTTGTTTTCGTTTTTCGTTTCCTTTTCGTTCGTTTTTTTTGCCAGTCCGAAAGAAGAAAGCAAATGAGCCATGTAAAACAGTGGGCCTATTAAGTGATGGCAGTAACCACTTGCACCTGCAAGAAAGGAACATTTCCCAGTAATGCCCTTGTTCGCCAACTTATTTAACATTTCAAAAATATGTGGAGGTTCGTTTTTTCCCATGGATCGAAAGCATTTATCACTAACTTTGGCTTCATTGTATCTTCTTACCTTCCCAGTTGACTGTTACCATGCTCCCTTCTTTAAATTGGATGCTTATATCTAAAATCAGCCGTGTAGGGGCGATACCTGTTGCCCTTTATTGTGGATAATACAGCAATGCTTTGGATGGCCCTTTCCTTGTTTCTTTGCATAGTTGTGTAAGAGACATGCTTATCGAGTTTGTGACAAAAGCGTAGACTATGTTGAAACCATTTCAATTGTTTTAATTAATATAGCTAAGATGGGCACCCACACAGCACATTTGATAAACAGATTTCAATGCTTTGAATGCAACAAATTCAAAATTCTCTTCCTTTTTAATTGCTTAATTACTGTAAGGTACGCCCACTTGACTTCACTTGAGACTTTTTTCTGTCATTGATCTTTTGTCACAGAAGATGTAGCAGTTTTTTTCTTTTTATTTCTTTTGAGGAGATTTGATATACTGTGGACTTGCTTTTGGCCTCTGCTTTCTGTCGCGCACTTAAAATGAAGCTAATCACTTTATTCTATGGACTATTCTGTTAACATTGATATAAAAACAAACATCATGGCCCGACATGAAGTAATTTATGTCGAGGCATGGTACGCACGTGATAATAAGGACCTTAAGATAGCCTGGACGCGGCCAAGGAGGACGCCAACCGTAAGTAAGTTCACAAGGTTTTGAATTTAATTTGCATAAATGTCACGCCACTTGCCGGCTTCCAGCTCAGTGGCGGCGGCAACAAAGTTCATTCTGGCGGCCCCTCAGAAAGGTGAGTTAGTTTGGCGACTTTTGCTCCTAAAATAACATGAGTTACACAAAATTTCTAAACCTTATTATAAGGAAATAGATTCCTAAATTGTTTGGCTGAATTATGTCTTCATAATTCAGGTTTTAGCGTGTTTATAGAGGGAAAGGTGAGCGTCAAGTCTTCAGAGCAGGTAAATTTCCTCGCACCAGATAATTGCTTTATTTCTTACTTTCACCTTGATTTTTGTCTTGTGAAACTAATCAGCGGCAGGTTAGGACCGCTCTAGAAAGTGATTTTGCATTATTTGTGAAAAAAAAACCCTGTGGATTTTATACTCATCATGTTTCTTTAACTTTCTTCAAATGGCGCCAAATGTTTGATTGAAATTCTACTTTTTCTTCCTTGAGTGTGACACTCACGACCTTGCTCTTGCTCGGGAGGTTTTGTTATTAGAACTGTATCGTCACAAAGCAAGGACAGATGAAAGAGGAAAAGTGTGTGGCAAACAATAGCGGACAACCTCAATTCGCATGCTACATTGATGTTTCTTTGAAAAGCTGCAGCACAAATTCTTCTTCAGAAATGATGTCGGCCAAATAACATCCTGCTAAAAGCTCTTGGGTTTTCTTAAACAAAGTCATAGCCGGCAAAACCCCCTTATTATCTGACTGAATCTGTTTGTTGTTACTCGTTTCGGCCACCGCTTACACATCACAAATCTTAAGTTTTGTTTTTCCCCCGCTGAAGGTGGTGCCCACGACCCATGCCCTCTCGGACGTGACCGCGTTCTTCAAGGCCGCCGCGTCCAGTATCTTAAGGTCCCTAATCCGGTGGTGGTAGGCGGCGCCAGGTACGGATAAGGGCTGAAGTCTAGCCAATGAGATTTGAGATGACAATAAGCGTGGCTATAAAATGTAGTTTTGCAAAGGCATTCTTCCTTCTTCTCCTTGCCATCTGATCGAGCAGATCCCCAGTAATCTTTTTTCCAAGGATAGCCTTCAATTTTTACAACTTTTCAGGCAGGTAGTTGTTTTTTCTTCTTGTGGTGTCATTAACTCCCTGAGTTTGTGTGTTGCAGTGGAGATTGTTGCATTTTTTCAATTAAGACCTCGTTATTTATGGCACCAACACGTGTTTTAATTCTCGGTCACTCCTTCATTCGCCACTTACATGAATTTCTCTGTCGCAATTTCAATCAGTCCTTTGTGCACAACTTCAGCATACCTGGGGATCTTTGCATCAAATGGCTTGGTATAGGGGGAAGAACTATTTCGAAAGTTATTCACTCCGATATGGGTATTGTAAAGTCGTTTGCCCCAGACATTGCCGTTTTGCAGTTGGGTACGATTTATCTTTCAACCATCTCTGCCGTTGAAACTGGCTCTGCTCTCGAGGATTTCACTCGATTGCTTTACGATTCATACGGTGTCCAGTTGGTCTGTGTTTGCCAGACTATTTGTTGCAGGGATGCACCTTTATTTAATAACCTAGTAAAGTTATTAACCAAATATCTTAAGGCGGTTTTGGAGCCGATCCCATATGCTGTTTATTGGCGAGAGAGGCTTTTGGAATTGCAAACATCGCTTTCTTGCACGAGATGGTGTCCACCTTAACGCTCTAGGAAATTACAAATTTTTTTGCAGCCTGAGAGGGGCAGTTTTGCAATGCTTACGTTTTGTCCCAGCTACCGCTTAATTCGACCAACTGCTTCCATTTGCTTTCAACCGCAGTTCATTTTAATTTGAGTACTGTGCCATTTCACTTTTTTTTCTTTTTCTTTTTTTGTTAGCCAGACCGACTTGATTTGTGATAATTGCCCGGCCTATTGTTAACGCATGGTGTTGTTCCGTGCTTTTGCGGCCTTGGTACAGTTTATCTTGAGCTGGGTGTGTTCAGCGTCAGTGACATTTTATTGTCAGTTGAATTGTGATCAAGTCGCGGTTATTACATACCGTGCAATGTTAGGTCTTGGCTTTGTCAATTTTGTGCTATCACTTTGAATTCTCAGTGTACAATCCTTTTGATTGCCCCCCTCGGAGGTGTGTCCAATGCACTTGGCACTTAGTGATTTTGCACTTGTTTTGTCCTTGACAGAAATGGCACTACTTCATATGTTCTTTTTGTCTTGTCTCGTTTGATTTCCCGGATCTTTTTGTGCATTGCTAACTGCTCCTCTCATTCGCTATCCTATTACGTTTCCAGACAACAATGGCTGGCAGCTTAAGTTTTCTTTAGTCAGAGTAAAATTACTGGTCACAAAAGCCGCGTTGTCTGCTTTCTTACATTTTATTATCAATTCTCCTCTGTAAGAAATGCCACCAAAAAAGCGTTCTGCTTCTCAGCCTTCCTCGGCTCCAGGACCAAGACCCAAGGTTTTGCTGGGCCAAGCCAGCAAAACCAATTTAAATAAGCTCTTAATTCTCCAAAAACGTGCCCTTCGTTTTATTTACTTCTCTGATAGACGTGATCACACAATTCCTTTATTCTTGAATGCTCATATTTTACCTAGAAATTTTATGTACTACAAATCACTAGCCAAAACAATGCATGACGTAAGTAATGACCTTGCGCCATCAAATCTGAAAGACCTGTTTGTTCCTACTGCGAAAATCCATTCTTACAAGACACGAGCCTTGGTCTCTAAGTATTTCTATATCCAGAAATCAAATACTGAAATTAAGAGGAAGTCCTTTTCAAGAATTGGTGCAAAACTGTGGAATGAGATACCAACTAAGTTAAGGGCTCTCGCTAAAGCTACTTTAAAAAAAGAGATAAATGATTTTGTTAAATATATTGGAAAATGAAGATTCTTATAAAGATTTAGAATCCATCATATCAAAACTTAATTTTTACTCTTCATAGCTGTACATCCTTATTTTCCGATCCGACCTTTGGAATCAGTCGATGCACTGCTATGAATGTAAAGGACGAATTCTGCAATTCTGCAATGCTGCATCAGCCATGTTTATAAGCATACAAGGTTTTGTTTCGCAAAAACCACGAGGCAAGCGTCTGGAAAATAATTTTGCCAGATTGTTTGGCAGGCATCTGTCACTACACGCAATGCGATTGGCTGCAGTATTTGTCGGGACAAGTTAAACCATCTTGCGAGGTAGTATAACTCTGCGTGAGTTTCCTGTCGTAAAGGCAAGAAAACCCGTTGTTTTTCCTTGTGAAAACAGTTGGCATTGTTAACTCGCTAAACACTAGACGAAGTGTTTTCACTGTATTTCCGGACTTTTCTGACTTTATCTAGCTAAAATTGTCCTAGTGAAAACACAACCGTTGTCTTGTCCTGTCCAAAAGATCACGGGCAACCGCGTTCGCGTTTTCCGAGAGTTCACAGATTCCTGCCAACCAAACGTCTCCGTCCCAAGGCACAGTTGCGTTGGATATTTCCGCCATTTCTGCAACCGTGTCTGCCGTGGTGAGTCAAGCTCTCAAGACGGCCTTGTCTCCAGAAAATCTTACTGTTCTTCTCGACCACAGAGGACCTCTTCCAAATACTTTGCCGTTGGCTCCCCAGGCTTCGTCTGGATCTGTTGGCGAAGCTGTCAATGCTGAGGTCCTTGACCTAATCCAGGACAACTCATCTGAACCATCAGGTAGAGAACTTCAAGGCGATATTACCGGAAGCCGACGAATGTGCAACTCCGATACCCGAGAACCTAATGCCAAAGAATTGGGTGTTCACTTGAGAAGTCTGCTGGGCTCAACTCTGACAGCCGGTTCATGGCGCACATACCAGCGTGTGCGGACTGTTTTCCGCCAATTTTACAGCCAATTTTATGCTTCTAGCGATCCACTTTTACCTGTCCCTCAAACTTTTATTCCTCTCACCTCTTATCTTTCATTTCGTAAATTGGCCCTTTCAACAATAAGTTCGTACCTTTCAGCCATTTCCTACGTCCACAAATTACAAGCCTACCCGACCCTACAAGATCATTTTTGACCCACAAACTGTTAACGGCTCTTAGCCATAGGCAGCCCGTTGACATCCAGCTTCTTGTGACCAGACCTGTTTTGCATGAGCTGGTTCGTGCACTGAGCTTTACTAATTCTTCGGCATTTCAGCGTTCTCTCTTTTCGGCCATGTTTCTAGTGGCCCTCTATGGCTTATTTTGCGTAGGTGAACTGACTGCTAAGAGCTCACGATTTGCGCATTCTGTCGTTCAATACAGTAGCCTGGCCTTTTTGACATGCGCTAATCATATTCACATGGCAAAAATTACAATTTCTGAGTATAAGCATAACACTAGCTGCCGGCCATTTGATGTTTTAATTGCACGAGAGGAATTTTGCCCCGTTCAAGCCCTTATTCACTATTGCGACTTGCGGGGACATAGTTCCAGTCCCCTCTTTTGTCACGCTCATCAGAGTCCAATTTTTGTGCATCAATTTAATGTCCAATTACAGCAGTGTTTATCTTTCTGTGGCTTAGATACTAGTTGTTACAAAAGTCATAGTTTTCGTATTGGCAGTGCATGTTATGCTGCTGATCGGGGCTATTCCGATGCGCAAATACGTGCTCTTGGTCGTTGGAAATCTGACGCTTTTAAAGTCTATTTGAGGTCGGAAGTCCTTCAAGCTAACTAGCATTTGCACGTGTTGCCTGGTATGGTATGTTCCACACATCGTCGCCTTTGATTTGTAGCTAGTGTTGCAGCAGCATAGTTCAGACAGGGGCTGCTATTATGCTATCACCACCTAATATTCTGTGCTGGCTTTGTGTCAATCGGACAATGGGCTGTGACGCGGCACGCAATCGTTACCAATTCCGTTATTTTTCGTGGGTGATCACCATTTGATGTTTAGTTAAATTTTTTCTGTTCGGTTTTCATTTTGTAGTGTTGCAGCATTGTAGTTCAGACTGGGGCTGCTATTATGCTGTCTCCACCTAGCATTGCGTGCTAGCTTTCCGTCAATCGGTCAATGGGCCGCGACTCAGCACGCAATAGTTACCAATTCAGTTATTGATAGTGGGTGATCACCATTTGGTGTTTAGTTACAATTTTTATGCTCGGTTTTCATTTTCTAGTGTTGCAGCATTGTTGTTCAGACAGGCTGCTATTATGCTACAGGTTCTGAGACGGTCCGTCTTTGGGCCTGCATCTTAGCATGGATTTGCACTTTGTTACAATCATATTTTATTTTCCTAATTTCATTAAAGTTTACCAGGGTAACGTTTAAATTTCGGTTTCCCAAGTGCAAGCTTTGTTTTTGTTGGAGCTCCAGCCACATAGTGTGGCTTGTGGCAGAATTTTTCTCCCCACTTATGATCAGATTAAGCAATTTAACTTTAATTGCTGTTTAATAAGTTTGCTGATTTGTCAATTAAACTTGCCACAACCATGGCCAAATTTATTCCAACAAAACGGTCTATTTTTCTCACTTCCGATAAATCAGCTCATAATTGTGTCGTCAACAAAGCTTGCACTTATAAGTGAACTTTTCAAGGAAGACGAACATGCCTCGATATAAATGTTATTGAGATACATCCACTAGAACTAAAGTTAAACAGGTTTCAACTTTAAAGTGCACCTAACCCCTAAATTTTTTTTTTCGCCTAAAAAAATCTTCATGCTTTGGTGAGTATTTCGTCGAAAAAATTTTTGGATTTGGTCAAATCCTTGAATTTTTATGCCCCGTTGAAGTACGGAAAATCGCTCTAAAATCCCCGCCATTTTGGCTTGCGACCGCGTTTCAAAGATCAAGGGTCTGGCGACCACTGTGACGTCACTTCGAGAACCCAACAATCTGTATTTCGCACTATTTCGCACCATTCACTTGTTACATTTGGAAGGTTAGATCGATTTTGGTCGCAAATATGCCGCATAGATGTGTTGTTGGGGGTTGCAGTAATGTCAGAAGCTTAGAGAATGGAATAGGGCTCCATACGATACCGTTTTACGGTGATGAGCGTCCAGAGGCGAAGAAACGAAGGAAGAGATGGATAGATTTTGTAAGACTGAAACGTGCTCAATGGAACCCATCGAAGAGTTCCGTGATATGCTCGAAGCATTTCAAGCCAGATGATTTTGTTCGGAACTACACGTTGTTGAAGGACCAAGAAGCTCCATCAGTTCCGTATTTAGTGCGAGACAGCTTCGGAATTACCGCTTTCCCGACAGTTCATACTGAGGTACATGTAGCAGAGGACAAACAACCGCTGAGTAATCGATGCAAAAGAATGGTGAGATATTTCACAAGTCTCTGTCCTGTCGTTTTAGGAATGATATGTTTATAATCCCTTGTCTAGTCAAGCCTTAAAATCGTTTCTAGGCTATAAAAGCAGCGATGGCAAGTTTTGAGGAATCTTCTAAAACTGCGACAGTGGGTACAGACGAACCAGATCCTAAAGTGCCAAAGCTGACTGCAAGTACGAGTAGTGCGGACGAACCGGCCGGCGTTCAGCTGGAAGACCGCAGCACTGAAGATTGACATGTACCCCAAGCTGACATCTCCAGTGCAGATGAAGGATGCTCGACCGAATGCTCCAGTTGCTCAGTGTTCGAGCAGGAAACTTGGCAGTTGAAGAATATGTTGAATACTTCAAAAGAAGAAATCAGGCAGCTGAACATCGAAGGATAATTTGAAGAGTTGGAGGAAGGAACAGAAGAAGTGGCAAAGAAAAGGTATAGTTCAGGCAAATGATTACATACAGTTAGGTTACAAGGCTTACGATTTTTGTTTTGCTTTGTGTGTGATGGTTATTTTTTTTTAAAGGCTATGCAAAGAATTATTATCGTCATCATTGTTAATAGACTTCTTTTGTAAAATAATAGTGGAGAATCAGACGATTACCCTAGACATGATTTCAACTATGCAACCAAAATAGATTGCAGTATACACTGGAAAGTTGTAACCATTATTTTGTATCCTAGTTTATTTCATGTCCAGTTTTGATAGTACCTTCTATATTTTCTGTACATGTACTGTATATCCTGTCCTGTACTCTGTGACTACCACTTTACATAATGTAAAAGATCTGAAATGTCTTGCTTTTTAGTGAAAAAGCTACAATTTGAATCCCAAACCCAGCATATCACAGATTCTGCTGAAGGTGTGGAAGCTGATAAGCCAGATATTGAAGTTGACGAAGGGGGTGAAGATCTGGACGGGTTAGATGAGTGGAAGTGGAGGACCAGGCTGAATCAGGCTCATTGTACGAGAGTCAGACGGAAACTGAGACAGAAACAGAGACAGAAGATGAAAATGGAGAGAAACCCAAAGGGTTAGAGCATAGTTTCCTTACGTGAAGCTTGTTGCTGTTATTACCGATACTATTATTAGTGTTATAAAATAGTATCTCTACGGTATTATTAAGTATTTAGTTCTATTTAGCTACAATAATTGTCACCGCAGTGACAATAATATTGCACTGACTATAAATATTGCAGTCACATGTACCTGTTCGAAATTTCAAAATGCAGAAAAAATCAACAAACCTGATTGATGGTGTTAGGAAAAATTCCATAGTTTACAGTGATTGCATATTTACTAATGTGGGCTAAATTTCATTATTATAATTTATCTTCTGTTACAGGTTGTCAGTAAAGGACAAAAATCTTCGCTCTGAGCCCAAGCACATTGTTTTTTGTCCCAGTTATTGCTTCTGTTCAAGTTTTGTCACATATGCAAGGCTGACAACCCAACAGTTGAGACACGGGAGATTGGCACAGAGGCAGTTGTGAAAACCTCCTGCAATAATCCAGAATGCATGAAGCAGAGTACCTGGTATAGTCAGCCACTAATACCAGGCTCTCACATCCCTGCAGGCAACTTTCTTCTTTGCTTGTGTATCCTCCTTACTGGAGGATCAGCCACCAAAGTCCTTCAGATGTTCAAACACATGGGTCTTGGCTGTGTCTCTCTTGGCACATTCTTCAAATACCAAAGGGTATGTAGATTTATAGAATGCTTGTATTATTATTATTTTTTACTTATTGTGGAACATCCTTAATGGTACTTTGTATACAATGGTACTCTTTCTACTGTGAACAGTGTACAAGCTAAAAGTTTGTGAAGGAGTGTGAATTAAGGCCTTACATGTGTATTATTTAGTGGTGCAGGTTACTATAGCTACCACCAGTCACTACAGTTTACATTGCACATTTGTTTGCGAAAAATCGTACGCTTTGTTTGTCTTTTTAGACCAAACTGTTTCCAACCATTCATCTGTACTGGCAAAATTACCAAAACAAAATGCTTTCACGGCTGAAGGACCTCAGTGGTGGAGTTACCATTGCAGGGGATGGCAGGCATGATAGCATGGGCCATAGTGCCAAATTGGAGCCTACACTATCTTCTGTTGCACCATCCCAATGATAATACATTTCACCCTTGTTCAGGTAAAGTAGTTCTGTCTCTCTTTTTGATTATCCTTTACCTTAGTTTTAGATTGTGGGAGGTGTGGTGGACTCATGGTTAGTGCGCTTGTCTCCGGGTCGAGCGTCCGGGTTCGAGCCCTGGCCGGGGACATTGTGTTGTGTTCTTGGGTAAGACACTTTACTCTCACAGTGCCTCTCTCCACCCAGATGTATAAATGGGTACCGCCAAATTTAATGCTTGGGGGTAACTCGTGTTGGACCAGCATCCCATCCAGGGGGAGTAGAAATACTCTTTGTCGCTTCATGCTAAGGAAACCGAGATAAGCTTCAGCCTGATGGGCCACTTGGCTCGCATGCAAACTTTACCTTGCCTTAGTTTTAGAGTGTCAGCCATCCCATGTTACATCACTGCTAGAAGACTGATATCTCAGTAACTTTCTTCCATGCTATTCAGCCATAACCAGTCAGACTTAAGTCATTTTTTTGTTTTATTTGTTAATTTTGTTTATTTGCTTATATTCTTATAGAGAAATCAAGCAGGTAGCAGCCCTTCAATGGAATTTATGGCCTTCAAACAGTGTATGAACTACTTGATTGGTTATGGCCTAGTCATCACAACATTCATTTCAGACAGGCATGTGTCCATTGCCATCCACATGAATAAAGTTCTTACCAGAATTACCCACTACTTCGACATCTGGCATCTAAAGAAAAGTAAGCTAAACTGATTTCAAAGAGTTTTGTTCCATTCTTCTTTATCAACAATAAGCACAGCTGTCAAAAACTTATCAACAGAAAGAATACAATATCATTTTTGCCCTAAATTTAGCAATGTTGTCTTGCCCAGTACTTAGTTGTTAAACTTGCTGACAGTTACTATTTATCAATAACTTTTCTGGTACCAGGCCATGTTTGTAAATTATCATTTTAACTTGAGGACAGTATCTTTTACAATGGTTAATAAACAAAGTATCTGAAATGGAAGTGAAAGATAGTCTGGGGTAACAGGGCCTTGCCTTGAGCAGAAAGGAAAAAAGTGACTCAAAAGCAAGGTCAAGGGAAATGTGTCTAGCTAAGGTTCAAGATCTGGTGAGGAGTTATAGATAATAAGGTTTACATGTGTGAGAAGTTTATATATCTTGTTCTTTTTCTTTCTTTGAACAGAAATACGAAAAGTTCTGTCAAAAATTTCTAAAGAAAAAGGTTGCGAAGTGTTGGGAGAATGGATTAAGCCCTGCGAAAAACACCTTCACTGGAGTGCCACTTCAACATTTAGTGGTAATGGAAGGGTCATTTGGGCCAAATTTAAAAGCTTTTTGAGTCATGTTGTGAATAAACATGCAGGCCTCGACGATGCATTATTTAACAAATGTGCCCATGGAGTCATCGAACCAAGGAAATGGTTAAAAGTTGGTATGTTCTGTACTCAGTTGTGTATAGCATACATGACAGTGTTCTGGAAAACTGTTGGGTTTTAGCTTTTTGTTAAGGCTTGCAGATTTTGCATTTCACTTGCATACCAGGCCCATAACTGGAGGTATTTCTTTCCCTATAGGTACTGTTGTATATGAAAAACTATATGCAGCCTTGACAAATAATGCCTTAGTAAAAGGAATCAAGCAAGCCTCACCCCTGGCCCAAACCAGCTGTTTGGAAGGTTTTCATTCAGTCCTCAATCACTTCGCGCCAAAGATGATAGCTTATTCTTACATTGGCATGTACTGCAGGTAGACTTATTGTTCTCTTGTCTTATATTATACTCATGCCATTATCAGAAAGCTACAGTATCAATATTTATCAACAGAAGCTGAACCTGTGACCTAATACATTTATTACACTAGACCTTTTTACAGAAGTGTATAGAAGGCTATATAGACTCATCTCCTCCCCTCCCCTACCACTCATACTTCTCTAAATGCCAATATTATTATTCAAAAATCTGCAGGCATATTTTAGCTGCTGTCCATTTCAACTTCAATTTACAAAGAGAAGTCAAACATAGAAGCAAAGACGGAGTGGAAAGGGTCAAAGTATCCTACCCAAAGTTTAAGAATGGAGAGGCAACTGTCCGAGATGTAAGAATCACACCAAACTTTGGTAAGAGTCAGGTTTACTTAACATGAGCACGAGCTCATGTTGATTCACTTTTTAACAAAGTACTCTGTTTGATATTTTCACAGATTATGTAGAGGAAATATTTGACACTTTCATGAAAGCAAGTAAAGACAATTTGAAGGATGCTGCAACAAAGCTGCAAGAGAAGACCCCTGCCCCCATGAATACAATGCTGGAGAAACAGCCGAGAGCAGAGGCTTTACAAAAGAGAGCTGAAAGGAGCAAGATGGTTACTAAAGATGTCCCTCCAACGACACCAGGTATTAAAGAGTTGCACAACTCAACAAATTGTTCTACTAATTTCAGTTTTATTCTATAAAGCATGAAGAAAATAACTGAGTTGTCCAGCCTCCAGTCTGAACATGGTTAAATGATATCAACCTATGTCCACAATACAACTGACATGTCATGACAGTTTTTTCCTAATTGCCTGTCACTTCAAACACTGCTAGTACCAGTCCCTAATTTGGGGCAAAATCAATTACAAGTTCTGGTCAAGGTTTAAATTTCAGTTTCACTTTGTGTTAACAGTTATTCAAATCCCAGAGGGAAGGAGGAAGCAGAGTAAGGAAACGACAGCTGGCCGTAATTGTACAGCATGCAAGAAGCCAATGAAGGGGCATCACAATGTTGTTGATTGCCCAAAAAATAAGGATAAGAAAAAGACAAAGAAATAGCTCACTTGTTTGCAAATAAAAAGCAGTTTTTATGCTTTGTGTGCAGGGTAACCATGAATACCCACTTTGACTAAAATCATTAGTTATTGGCATTGTAAGCACTTCTTTGATTTTAAGTTTGTTTTGAGATTTGCATCAGAATTCAGCAAAAATATCAGTCAGTAGCATGTCTGATTCACCAATAACTTTTGGTTCAAATTTTGTCCACATGTTCACCTACCCACCCATATTCTCAAACTTTTCCTTGGGCATTCTTTATTTTGGATTTATTCACAATGAAAATGTAAACGTTTGTACTTTCAAACCAGGCCCTGGTTGTTTGAAAGCTGGATAACTCTACCCACTAATAAATTGCTATCAAGTTGATAGCGTGACTTGATGGCGTGGAGATGTTTTACTAACACTTATCTGCTGTATAGCGATCTTTTGGGTGGATACATGTAGCTTTATCAGGTTTTTGAACAACCAGGGCCATGGCTTCATCTTTGGGGATAAGTTTTGGTGACATGCATGATAGCAACTGTATATACATTGTCACAGGTTGTACATATGACTTAACAAAAAAATGAAAGCAAGGTTTTTTCTTAGTTTAATTGGACATGACTGGTTTATCTCACTGGAAATAATGTGCAACTTACATCAAATAAACAACACTGCTTACAATGTAGGATTTATAACATTACTGAGATACAAAAAAGAGATCGACATCACTGATGAAATTGTATAAATTATGGAAGAACTAGCTAGTGGAATGGTCATCTGCTGAATAGAGTGCATAACTTGTGCAGTTCCAGAAAATATACATACTCCCCCACAGAAGGGATTGGAATTTCAGGGGGCTGGGGGGTTCTGTAAGGCCAAACAATTTAAAGAAATGTATGACGCTTCATTGGAATTTCCAGAGGGGTGGGCAGGGGTCTTAGTAAATATCCCTATACTGTGGGAGGTATGGATATTTTCTTGAATTACACAGTGTACACCCGATAACAAGTGATCCTTATTTTACACATAATAAAGTATTTGAAAGTTTGTTAAATTGTTTCTTACAGTACTTGTATGACAGTTTGTAAGAGTTTATCATATTCATTGTAGAACAAGTAAAATGGCACATCTAGTTTTCCTCATCGGGATCAAAGCCTGTGAATTCATCCTCCTTACTGACAGGGAATGCTTTCCTAATCGCAGTATAAGCACAGGCCGGCAAGGGAACCCGTTTCTTTCCCAGAAGCCCATACACCAGCCTAGAGAACTCTCTATATGCAATGCTTCGTAAGAAACTGCAAGAGACCAAAGAAAGGTTGACTTTAGCAGGATATTATTATGCAACCTTCAGCATCTGTGGTGGGATTCCTGTGGCGGTTTCCCCTAGACTCTCAACAAAGTCAAACGACAGACGACAGGCAGACGACAAAAGCCACTTCTCAAACATTGGGTATTTCTTATGTGTCAGTGTAAAAACGGGACTATTTCGAACTTCATAATTTGAAAACTCGGGTGCGATATGTTTTGATAAACTCGAAAAGGAATAACACCAACCAGTACAGTAGTAAATATTGCAAACCTTTCTTCGCTTCCTGTCTGCCGATACCTTTCCTTCCCTTTGTTTTGAACTTGTCCGCTGCTAATCTCAGACTCCACTTCTGAAGGCAAACAGGTTGAAATCCCGGGTGTTCAGTGATACAGGTCAGGTTAACATCAGGGGCAAGATCTTGTAGGACAAGATCACTCTTAATCGATTCTTCGCAGCCTTCCAGTTCACAACAGCAATAACATTCACTTATGTTTTGTAACAAAGCGACGTTGCAATTTCCACACTTGCAACTAAAGTTCAGCAAAATTATGTTAGCAGAAAAGTAATCTAAGAAATACATAAACAATAGCGCCAGAAGCAAGCGTGCCAACACATGTAATGCATAAACTAAAGCTCACGCGGCTAAGTACATAAGGGAAAAACCCGCGAATCTCACCATTCCTTCAGTTCTACATTGCCCTGTAACCGGTCCTTAAAGCTTCGTTCGAGCTCTTCGTTAGCCTTCATTTCTTCTTGATATTTTTCTATCCATTCTGCATCAGCCAGTGGCTCGTCAGTATAAGCAGCATCGTCATCGCTTGAATTGCTCGAGGTTTCTGGTGATCGTGGTGAGACGCGGCATGAATGCCCTTCGTCTTCAAGTTCGTACCCAGCGATAAAATTGATTTCCGAGTCGTCTGAGTCGAAGCTCGTCTCCAAGTCCGATGATTCGGAAGACATTGTAATTTCACTTGAATTACAGAGGCTTAAGACCAAATAGAATGAATTTTCGTACTAGAAAGGCTTTCGCAGATCGACGACTGGCTGAGAATTGCTTGAGCGTCTTCTCGAAGTGACGTCACAACTCTACTCTGCCCAGATGCCCATTTACGCAGTCATGGTCCATTCAGAACTTGACTTCAACGGGGCATAAAAAATTGAGCATTTCACTAAATCCAAAAATTTTTTTGAAGAAATACTCACCAAAGCATGAAGATTTTTTTAGGCGAAAGAAAAAAGTAGGGGTTAGGTGCACTTTAAACATTCCAGCGAACAGGCAGCATGTTTGTCTCTCGGGGAAAAAAATGCTTTTAAAGCAGCAAGAGTTTTCCATAGTTGTTTGAGAGATCCTTTATGCTTTACTGTGATCGAAATAAAGCAAAGTGCTCTAGTGAAATTAGAAAATTAAATCGTTTTAGTGAAATTTATGAATTTAGTTTATTATTGTACAGTATGGCCACTGGGACTCCACACCAGAAATTTTTCCATCGACCTTTTGTCACAAACATTACTGAGCATTTTTTCCCATAACCCTGTGCCTAAATACAAAATAATAATCCTAACGTGTTTCCATGTTTTTCTTGTTGTTGTTATTATTATTATTATTATTCACATAGTATTAGGGCAAAACCTATGTACTCATTTTCCATGGGTCTAAAATAGTACTAAAAAATGAGAAAATATGAAGATTCTACAAGTTTGTCTAACTGTGGAAAAATTTGTGTTGTCTACAGCGATGCTTATATACACAATATTAGGAAAAAAAGCTTTAATTAAATGCTCCACCTACTGTATACATGAAGGAAAGCATGGGATCAATACAATGAAGTAATTACAATATGAA
>JAEMWC010000074.1:165000-187500 GCA_016490735.1 Pachyseris speciosa
ATCGTACATCAGTGTCTTGCTTAGATCCAAGATGCACATACCCACATATGCCGGCCTGTTCAGGGTGAGTGTTTCTTTTATCTTATGAACAGCTACCAAATTTTCATTGAAGATTTTACTGCTAACATATGTCGGTTTAGCAGCCATTTTTAATAGTTTCTTTTCATCGGTGACTAATCTGACGTCTACTCGCTTTCTGAGGTTTTCCATCGTTTTTCCAAATACACTGTTATTCATCAGCTTGAAAAAGTCTTTCTCAAAGGCATTTTTAGCGTTAGTTCTTTTCTGAGTGTTGTAATCAATATATTGCCTGAGCCAAGGGGATTGATTGAACTCTAACACTCGATGGACTTTAGTTATTTTCAAACCGAGATCAGTGTATAATTGGAGGTTCCTATAATGGAGCACGTATTTTTCTTTGTTGCTTAATGTTGGTATTAGTTTGTGTACCAGACCAGTTGATATTTTATATTTCTTCGCGATGTTTTTACAATAATCTGATAGCATGTCCCCAGTCACTTTAATCTTTTCCGGTCCAAGTGGGTAGTCATTATGTAGATCATGTAACTCTTGGGGTATTCAAGGTCAACTTCAAGAATCAAACCCTTTGCACTATCTTCTTTATAGACAGCCAGGTCTAACTTGCTGATCCGCTTTTCTGTCAACCATTTGAAACCGCAGGTTGGTAAATATTGACTCATAGCCCAGCCATACAAATTATTTGCATCTAGATACATGATGTACTTCGAGGGCGCCTTCCCATCGTATTCTTTCATGTACTTATTGTTTGCTTTTCCGTATCTGTTGGCGATTTAACTGATACCACCACGCAGGCCCTTTTCAATGAATTGAAACATATCAATGTCTGTCATCAATTCTAATTTTATGTTAGTCATTTTAAGCATTGCGTCCCAAGATAGACCTGGAGATGTGAAGTAGTGACATGGATCCAATTTATAGTATTCTAAGCATGTTTTCCTGAAGTTTTCAAATACATCAGCTAACAGTAGTATGTCTGATTTAAGGTACAGGTCATGATAATCGCCCATATTATTGAGAGAGAATGTTTCCCATACTGTCTGAGCATGTGTATAGTCTTCATCTGATATATATTCATCATTCAATATGCTAAAAAAGTTTTCTTTCGGCGGCAGCTTTTGGTTAAATTTATCGAAACTATCCATATAGTCATAAGGATAAACACCTTTTTGCGCCATCAAATTAAGATCCTTTCCCTGAACTCTTGTGAGGTGTATTTTAAGGCTTCTTTTGGAAGATTGCTGACAAGTTTTTCCAAACTGGAGCTCATGAATTGGAAACTATCAATGAAGATGAGATGATTACCAAGCATGAAGGCCATATACTTCTCCATGTTATTTGGGATAGCATTGATATTCATTTGACAGTCTTCACCTTTCTTGTTTTTGTAAGTGTGCTTCTTAACAATGGCTCCAATCTCTTGCATAATGAAATGGCTATCATAACCTCTCAGATTGTGGAATATAACTGGAATTTTTATTTCTTCTGGGTTCACTCTGAGTTTCAGATTACAATCTTGGTGAGCAGAACCTCTATACTTGCCGGTAATATGACAATGATCTCGGACTCTAATATCCTTTTCAGTATACTTCTTATCACAGATGTGACACATTTCAGCTTTTTGGAATTCTTTTTCATCATCCTCAGTCATTTTCAATGGTTTATTGAATTCCTTTTTCATAACCTTTTTACAATATTTGACTTCCTCCAGCATAGCTTCCATAAATTTGTACACAGCCTTTTCACCCCTGTATATTACTGCTGGTTTGCTGTATTTATCATAACAACAAACAACTTTGTAACCATATCCACAATCAGTATGCTTCTGATAGGCTTCAGTATATGATTTATCACTGTTGGGTTGGCAACCGTGTATTTTTTCAGTGATGGCCTCAAAATCAGCATAGATCACGAATGGTACCTGCTGTTGTTTATGAAAGTTGTTGAATTTCAGTATGTTGTTATCTTTGTTTGGCATTTTTATTGCCTGTGTGCCATTTACTTGCATGCAGTTGTCCTTGTGATCATTCAGAACCCTTTCAGAGCTGAAGCATTGAAGACAGTGCATACAAAAGTATTTTCTTTCTTTGTGCTTTGTTTGATTGTACATAAACTTATTGAAATCTTTGATTAGCACATAATGCTTGTTTTCATTTTCAGTTATTAGAAGCAGATTCAAGCAGTCTGCATATTTCTCTTTTGATACATATATTGGATATGGTTGTTTATCCTCATAACCGAAAACATTGATGTTGATCTCATTTTGTTTTTCAATCTTGTCGTAATGTTTGGTAGTCACTGGAAATTCAATTCCTGAATAATCTAAATTTTCAATAAATTTCCTATCAACTTTTTTAATCCTCTGTGGGTATTTCTCTTGTGGGTTCAAGTGTCTGATGTGACACCATCGGAAACATTCATTATCCTCATTTTTCAAGTTAATTAAACCTTTGGCACTATTTCGTAATTCTGCTGGTAGTTTTATGTATGAGGAACCCCTCATTGGTTCATATTTCACCACATTGAGGTAATGACTATCAACAGATTCGATTGTCCAACCAGACCCCTCAGAAACCCAAACTGCAATCTTATTTATTATTTGTTGTTTTGACACTTGTAATGATTCATTGATCTCTGGATTGTTTATGATTGTTTCAGCTTGACTGTTGAAATATGCGGTTTTGTATTCTATTGCTCCGTCAGTCATTTTTGTGAATGTTACCTTGAGTGTTTCAACAAATTTCAGTCCTTTCATTTCATTTAACAATTTTTTAATGTGTGTTTCGATTGCCATTCTTGTGTTTAGTAGTTGCTCTAGCGGGTCTTTGTCATTTTTTATATCAATTTCAAAAGACTTTGTGAAGCCCTTTAGAGCTTTCTCTGTTTGTATAATCTTAGTCCTGGGTGCAGGCACAGGTCTCTGCACTGGCTTTTTAGCTCTTGGGGCGGGAACTGGTCTGTCTCTGAACTCTAATGGTGGAGGAATTATGTTGTTTTCATAATCTTGAACCATTTGTTTTACACTCCTGCGAGGCGCTGGCACTGGTCTCTGTATAGGCTTGGTATCATCTACCACAATAACTTTTGGCTTCTTCTGTTGCTTCAGTTTTTTAGTTCTTGGTGGAGGGATTGGTTTGTAATCATCTACTATAACAATTTTTGGTTTCTTCTGCTGCTGCTTCAACAGCAAATCAATGAGCTGGGATTTGCTCAGTTTTTTTAGACTCTTTTTATCCATACTATTGGTTGAGATAAAATTTTCCATTCTATATAATATCTATAGATTTTTATTTTTAAGTACCTTTGTATTGCGTTTAAATATAGGTTAAATTCAAGTGAGCCAAATTCTGGTTCCTTTGAACTGTATTTCCCTGATTTTAATGATTGATTTCCCTAACTTGAATGATTGATCTCCATTATAGCATCCACAACATCAAAATTATTACATCTTAGTGCATATGTTTCACTTAAACTTGCTCCAGTCATTTCCATAACATAATTTATGTCTCTATTTTCAGTCGCCCTGTTTTTAATATGCTTATTTGTTTTCAAGTGGCACCATTTTCCAGCAAGTGTGTAATTTTTTCCATTATCACAAATGCTACAATACCACTTTTTATTAAGCATACATTTAGTCTTGTTTTTTCTTCTTTCATCATCAGTTAGAACTCTAGGTCTTCCACGACCTTTTTTAACATCTTGAGTTTCAATATAATATAATACTATATATTTATTTTTATATAATATTAATCATGCGTTTAAATCTGTTCTTCTTCTTGATAAGTATTTTATACTCTCTTCCAAGTGTTTAGTTATTTCATGAATCAAGTCTTCGAAACAGTTGCTAATGATGAATCTGCATTTATTTTTCTCATACATTTTCTTCATAATTTTTTGTTTATCCGACACTTGGTACACACCAGTTGGACTTTTGAATTCAAGACATAGAGCATTGTATTTTCTAGTGGGATTCAACAGCATTAAATCACACTGCCCCGCCATATAGCCTTTGTTATAACTTCTGATTCTCATATTTGAGCTTATTTGATTTTCACCTAGACCAACAATCATTAAAGCATCTTCATATTTTTTTCTGATGAATGATACAATCTTGCAGTGCAGATCATTTTCACTTTCAATCATCAGCATGTTATTACTTCTATCATTGAACTGTTTGTACTATCCCTGTTTTCTGATTGATGGTAATACTTTTGATGTAACCCAATGTTTGAATTCTATGTCTTCTTGTTTTTTGGAAGACAGTATAAGGGAATAAAATCCTGATTCATTTATAAAAAAACATTTATAAGACTGTTTGACCTGATGGACACTTTCGGTCCCTCTGCTTCCGACCTGATGGACACTTTTGGTCCCTCTGCTTCCAACCTGATGGACACTTTCGGTCCCTCTGCTTCCAACCTGATGGACACTTTCGGTCCCTCTGCTATTCGTCATTATTTTGAGGTCTATCAAGATTTTATCATCAGATACAACATAATTTCTAACCGCTCTTTGTGGATTTTTATAGTCAAGAATTTTGGCTATATCTCTTCCTCTAAACCAAACATCATTTTTATCATCAAGATAGCAATCAATTGATACATCTAATTCTTTATTATCGTAGGAATATTTTTGCATTTGTATATTATAATAATTTATTTTTTAAATTCATTTTCGACCTGTGTTTAAATATAGTCAGGAATAATTATATTCTTGGCTATATGATAGCAAATAACAGCTTTTTACTGTAGGTCTTATATATATATGTTAGATAATATTCTTTAAATCCTTGATGGGTATCCAACTGTTAAAGTCATCACTATATCCCTTCCACTTCACTAAAGCTTGTTTCTTCTTGTAATCTCTGCGAATGACTTTATCGATACGGAATACATCCTGTTTGGCTTTTAATAATTCAGGTTCATAAAAACTTCCTTGTATTTCTTCATCGTTGAGATCCTTTAATTTGTAAGTGATTGGGTTTGTATATTGGATCTTATCAACTGTAAACACTTCTTCTGTCCAATTTGGTGTATAGCCCTTGTCGAACACATTCCGTTTATACTTAGATATTCGGACCTTGTCACCAACCTTGAATTTTGGTTTAGCTGATAATGGCTCCATATCACCATATAAATTGAAGTAAACGGTTCCTTCATTCCTCTTTTTACTAGCTTCTGTAGGTGTCATCTTTATGCTTGAATGTTTTGTGTTGTTGTACTGTTTCACTAATTGTGGTAACATGTCTAAATACTGTGTATTACCTTGAACAGTGAACTGCTTCCACATTTTGGATTTAATTGTCCTATTCCATCTTTCAACTACTGATGACTTCTCATTCTCGGTTGAGTACATATGTATCCCATTTTTCTCTAATAGGTCTTTCACATGTTTGCTATAGAATTCTTTTCCCTTATCAACCCACAGATATTGTGGTTTTCTGCCTTCCTTGAATATTGTTTTGAATGCTTCAGTGACAGATTCACCTTTCTTATCCTTCAATGGGACAATCCAACCATATTTGCTGAAGACATCAATAACCATTAGAAGATATCGATAACCCTTATTCTATTTACTGAACTGTTGCATTTCAACAAGATCAGCAGCCCATATTTCATCAATTTTATTTACAATCACACGCCGTCGAGTAAAATTGCGTTTTATGGGTGTATGTAATTCATCAGCTAATTTTTCTTGCCAGTTTTCTTCACTCGACGGCTTTTTCCGTTTTTTGAAACACCAAGACCTAGTTTCTCCTTTGTGTTGATTAGGAATCTGGCTGTTTGACCCCATTTGGGCATCTCACCATATGGGATTTTATCAAGAGATTTAATCATTGTTCTATCACAGTCTCCTTTATTCTTTCCCATATCATAACAAATATCATGATAAGCAGCGATCTCATCCACCTTATTGTATGGCTGTACATTCCACTTCAATACCTCACCAGTATTTGGATCATATTCCAACTGCTCATGAAGAGGATTGTATGGCCCCATGTATTTATATTTACTTGGTGTCCATCCAGCTTTTGGTTTTGGTAGTTTGCCAATCACCTTGTGAATATCGATCTTACCACCATAATCTAATCCTTTAATGTCTGTTTTATAACGAATGTTTGGTCGCACTTTGGTTGAGAGTTGTTTTAAAGCTTCTGATCCAACCTTTTGCAATATTGGAGTTGCTTTTTTCATACCATAGTCAATCGCACGTTTCTGAAGTTCTGGATTTCTCATTGCTTCACTAGCATAATATCTACCCATTTCAACACCCTTCTTCGCTAAATAAGGGACTCCATGTTCCAAGAATCCTGTTAGTGCCATATCTGCAGCTGAATCTAGTATGCCCGCCCCTTCAGACGGGCCAATCAGTTTCCCCGTCTCTTGATGAATTTAGTCTTTGTTATTCCACATTCAGCACAAGTGCGTTTCATCATAGTTCGACCATTTTTAGTCTTTTGATATCTTTCACTTCCTGGCACACATTCAGTGATTTTCTTCTGTTTGACACAATATGATTTCACCATTATATCAGTAAGTTAGATATTTTTAAAGTAGTCTATGATGAATCTGTGATTTACACTAACGTCTGTTGGACTGAATTTGGAATTGTGTATTGTATTAAGAATTGATCTGCCTTTTTGTCTCTCGAGACGATAGTATAAACACCAATATCCACACAAGACAGAATCCCTTTCTTGTATCTCATCATTAGAGTATTCAAGTTGTTTCTCACTTGTAGCCATATATATTTGAACTTCTGTCGGCATCATCAATCCGAATGAATCGAAGTATTCACAGTAAGTATCCATATTCCGATAACATACCCAATGAGTGCCAGGTCCAATCCGACTGTCAAGATTGACTATTCCACACTCTTTGTTTTTGATTTGTCTTGGCAAAGCATCCCGACTGAAAACACCTCTGAAATGTTTTATACCAAGTTGTTTCACCCAATTCAAAAAATCAAAGTTGGATAAGGGTTTATTTATGAATTTTAGAGTATTGTCCCCAAAATTGGGATTGAATTGAATGGGCTGTTTTTTCCTAATAGAAGCCCTTTTCCTGAGGTTCTTTTTTTTTTTCATTCCATAACCAATTGGGTTATCCCATTTACCAACAACTGGGGGTGATCTCCATGGCATCATAGCATGTTTTCCACCACTTGTATTTATTTTACTAGTTTTAATATTATCTGGAACATATACCGGCTGTGACCGTCTTGGACGACTGTGTCTATCAACATGCAAACCCTTTCCAGTTAAGGCTTTCATAAGCAGAGGAATTCCAATGCTAGCTAAAAGTGTTCCAAGAAAACCACCAGACTGAGTTTTTGTTGGTTTGATAGCAAGTTGTCCACCAGACTGCATCGCATTTACAAGATCAGCCATTTGTCTCACATTCAATAAATTTCTAAAATTCAATAGTTGGGACAAGTTTTCATTGGGAATAATGAATCCCCCTTTTTGTTTCTTTCCAAATAATTTATCAATGCCGAGACTTGCTAATGAAGAAAGAGCACCTGTGGCCAATGCTGGAGCCGCTTTAGCTACTGCCTTACCTGCATATGGCAATAGTCTTGTTCCAAGCGAAAAAAGACTTGACCAAAGAGAACCTCCATGCACAACAGCTTTTCTGATTTGTGTTTTTGATATACTGATGTCTGATCCTTTTCCCAATCTTTTTGATTTCATCAGTTTATTGATTTGTCTTTTTGTCAACATGAGTTGATCATTGCCAGATAATTCATTATGCGATAACCTCAATGTTACTGCTGAATTTGATTTAATAGCTTTTGCAAGCTTTTCTTTCTGACCCTGTGATAGTCTCACTCCATGAGGATGATAAGTAGTCATATAATATATGTTTATACTAAATTGTATTTAATATAAATAATGATTTAATTTATTTAATTATTTAATTTATTTAATTTATTTAATTATTTCCAATTAATTATTCCATTTACATAGATCTCAGAATCAACTTTCCATCAGTCTTTCTCATCTCAATATCCTGCTCATAGAGGACCAATGCATACACACTGTAATCATGATCTGCTGCAGCACTTAAAGTGTATTTGAAAGTCAGTTTTGTCATTCCATCTTTTATGTCCTGTTTCTGTTTTGTCAGATCAAAGTAAATGAAAGGGAATATTGTACCAAAGTTTCCTCTTGTGAGAAGGGTGCTATCACTGAAGTCATTTACAGCTTTAACATATTCCAGAACATCTCTGAACACTCTTGTGGGCTCTGTTGCTGGTTTGTAATGTACCTCTGGATAGTCATTTCCATTGCCAACCTCAAGATAACAATCATCCAGTGTTTTGTCATCACCAACAGCAAAAGTGTTATAGAGAAATTTATTGGCTGTCTGAGATGCATCACTTGCATCATTGATGATGAATACAAAGACATGCCTGGGTTTGTTTATTCCTGTGGAAATACGGAAATTGGCAGTCTGTTGTCTTGTTGAATTACCTCTCTCAACCATTTCTCTCATGTAAGTCCACTTTCTGTTGTCAAGATACTTGCTCATGTACAAAGACTTTCCCGCAGAATTGAAAACAATACGAGGAACAATTAGCTGGAATTTAGTTAGTACCACACGACATACATCACTAGCCTGCCAAACAAGATTGTCATCACTCTCAAGTGTTAGGTTCACCTCTACTTTTGAGTTAGGCATAAGTTCATCCCAAAAGCTCTTGAAAAAACCGTATCTGTTCAATGCTATCTCTGCATTTATTTCACCACCATCATTAAGCAAAGCTTTACGATCTGAGAATCCTTTGTTATAAGCAGCTTCTGCCACTCTGTTTTCAGCACCTCTGCTGGTGTCAAGATAGAAGAACTCATTGGTTCCCTGACTTGCAGCATAACCCTGTGAATACTCAAGCAATGACTTAATATTTGTGGCTTGGTTTGCATCACGGCATTCATAAACATCAAGACCATTCATTTTTACATTAATGGTGTTAATAAGAGCGTGAATTGAATTAACAATACCATTTCGATCTGCATTAGCAATATTAGCTCCATCTACAAGCTTATTTTCTTTGAAAATAACATTAAAACGGGCATTATACCAGTCAAATGGTATAAAATCTATCAACAACAAATCGGTAACCTGTTTTCCTCTGATTAGTATTATTTGCTACTACAGTATTAAGTGCTGTCTCAAGCTCAAAGACAAATTCTTCATATCGTTCGATATATTTTGAGTCGCGATAGTTTGACATATATTATTGTGTTACATAAAAGTTACTTTATTTTTCGAGGTCTTCCACGGCCTCTTTTAATACCACCCCCACTCTTAGCTCCATTCTTTTTCCTTGTCAAAAGTTCTATTATTTTGTCACCACCTTTTTTGCCAGCATGTTCACCAATTGTTGAAGCTGCTTTTTCAGTTGCTTTTTTTACAGCTGTTTTGGCAAGGTCAGTTAAGACACCTCCACCATAATGTTCATATTTTTTTAATTCAAACCTTTTCATATACTATTAGGTTTTATAATTGAGTCTCTCTCAAGAATAACTCAATATACCAATCTATCCCATTCAAATCTACTGGAGCTCTAGAAGAGTCTGTGACATAACAACGCATTCAACTGATTGTATGTGTTGATACTGGATTCCATGAAAGAAAAAGAGGTTTATAATTGAATGGTAAACTTCTGACTAGATCTGTGACTGGAATAACAGCGATAGTATTTGTGGAATTTCCATCAACGATGCTGTCCGTCACCTTATCACAATTAATGTAGATTTCATCTACTCCACGTGTTATATCAGGTAAGTTTGTTCCATATTCAGTGGCTGAAATTATTTTTGAATCAAATCCGATAAGTATTCTGAAATCATTATTTCTCAGATCCACTCTATAGTTTTCATTCAGTTCAATCAAGATACGATATGTTGATAAAACGAAAAATATATTGATACCATACTAAATTTTGATTTGTCTGTTTCAGATGGATTCAGTATATGTCCATTTTTTCTCAAGTACTCATGAATGTAGCTATTAATTTCATCATATGAGTACATACCATCAACGAATGTTATTGTTTCCCAGTTTGCACCTTTGTCATGGCTGTATTTGATTTGATTATTCCCGTAAGATTGTCTGATGTTATACCAGCTGTATGTCATGTTAATAGACTTCACAGCCATTTCATATTTCATATCATTTGATAATACTAGAGGAGTATTAAATCTTTTTGTGAAATCATGGCTCAGACTGACACCAACTTTGTCTCTGTTTTTACTGTTGAATCGTAATGAAATTTCTGTCATATACTATTAGATTAGATATTTAGTCATTATTTTATTTAGCTCCTTATTTGAAACAATACCCAGTTTGCTTAATGTATGCAATATGTTCACAAACTCATTTCTCACACCCATGCTATTATTACCAGCAAAAATAGACCCACCAAGTAACTGTAGTCGTGAAAGTAAGTCATTGATATTATTGTAATGGACAACACCTGCTCCATATTGCACTTTTCTTTTTTTAATACCTTGCCCTGTTTTGTATTTGTAAGAAGCTAATACATCTCCAATCGTATCTCTATATTTCTTCAAAGTTTGTAATTCTCTATCATAAGATTGTCTATCTTCTAGTTTTTTTGTTTTTGATTTTTTATTTCCTAATTTCAGGGCGATATTTATAGCTTTTTTCTTTTCTTCAAGAAGTTTTTGTGGGAGGACTTGAGTCAAATCGCTTGGTTTCAAAAGCTTATTATTTTTTAATATAATTCTGTCATCTTTATTGAAATAATTATCAATATCTAAAATGTCGGGTTTCCTTTCCTCATCCCTATCGTTTGGTGCTTCAATTGCCAAAGGAAGTTCCATACCCATTGTAATAGCTCTTCTATTAGCTTCAATAACATCATCAAGTCCTTGCGTCAAAGCCTGTTGATTTTGTTTCAACTGTTCAATGACTTCATCCTGTTTTTTGTCAACACTTTCTTTCACACTCTTCTGAACATCAATTGAAGGTTTGATTAATTCTGATGTTGTATCATATGCATCCTGTTTTGCATATTCAAAATTCTTGATAACATTTCGAACTTCTTTCGTCTTATTTCCAGCTTCAATTCCACTTTTAAGAAGCTTTCTCATACGTTCAATATCCATATACAAATGTGTTAGACTAATCTAAACTATTAACATATGGAAATTCCAAATTATGATATAATCCAGAATTCAAACAAGTCTTTCAGACAGCTGTATCCATATATGCCAAAAGATACATTCAGAATGTTATTGGCTGGTAATTCTGGATCTGGAAACACAACACTGTTTATGCACTTGATTATGGAACCGTTAGTCTATTACGATCAAATACATCTGTACGCCAAAAACTTGGATCAAGACAAATATAAATATTTGCAGCAAGTAATGGATGGAATAAGCAAACAAGTTGGTTACCCCGTTTTAATTTGTAGTCAAGATGAAATTTTACCAGTTGAACAAATTAAAGACACTGATTTGCAGCGGTTGGTTGTGTTTGATGATTTCGTGACGGATAAAAAACAAGATCAAATCATCAGCTATTTCATTCAAGGTCGTCACAAAAATTGTTCAGTAATGTACCTGACTCAGTCATTTTATGGTTGTCCAAAATCTGTTAGACTTAATTGTAGCCACTTCTGCCTTTATGATTTTCCATCTACAAGAGAGAGAAACATCATATCCCAAGAGCTTGGAATCGACAAGCAAAAGTATATTGAAGCAACCAAAAAGCCGTATTCCTTCTGTTATGTTGACAAACCAATGAAAACAGTAAAAAGAAACTTTTATGGTGTTATCTAATCTAATATTATATGGGTATATTCAATTCTCCATTAAATCAAGACAATACAGAAACTGGAGGAAGAGGTCCGGCTGGTCCAACTGGTCCAATTGGTCCAAAAGGTGATAAAGGTGATAGAGGTCTAAAAGGTGATAGAGGCCCAGCTGGTCCAAAAGGTGATACAGGTCCAGTTGGTCCAAAAGGTGATAAAGGTGATAGGTGATAATGGTCAAGTTGGTCCAAAAGGTGATAAAGGTGATAGAGGTCTAATTGGTCCAAAAGGTGATAAAGGTGACAAAGGTGATAGAGGTGATACAGGTTCAATTGGCCCAAAAGGTGATACAGGTTCAATTGGTCCAATAGGTGATAAAGGTGATACAGGTGCTAGAGGCCCATTTGGTTTTAAAGATGAGAAAGGTAATACTGGTCTAAGGGGTCCAAAAGGTGATAAAGGTGATACAGGTTTTGGAATTAGATTTACACATGATGGTAATTATGATATCCAAAACAAAAAAATGAGTAATGTAGCAGAACCAACTGCTGACAAAGATGCTGCCACAAAGGTGTATACTGATGACCTTGTTGTTTCATCATTCCTCAACGCGAAGCAGTATGTTGATGATCTTGTTTTATCAGCATCAGGTACTCAGCGCAACCCATTTGCCTTTTTGTTAAAAGACATATCCAAGTCTTCTGCAGTCAGTGGTGTGGAAAACCTTCAAATTGAGAATTTTGACAGATCACCTTATCACATAAACAAGTCGTCATTGTCTTTTTTCATCAAACGAAGTGGTAACTTTACATCTAAAATTCGTTTTGATGTTTCATCATTGAGTAATGGACGGTACACATTTGTTACTGAGTTTTACTCACCATCAGACCCAAGAAGTGCAACAATCAGTTTAACCCTTCCAACAATTAACATGCGTGACGCTGGACAGCCGTTTCAAAAAGCTTTCCTCAAAACTCCACATGTTGATGGTTACATTAAGAAGCTTTTTACAATTGAAAAAAGAAGTGGTGGTCAAGCGACAATACAGGTGGAACTTTCCCGCACAGCTCCTGCATCTAACACCAAAACACATATCATCGTTTATGGGGCCTATGGCTATCATACCAATTTGTCTTACTTTCTCCATGACCCAGCTTATGAAATTGAAAACGGCCATGTTGCATTTGGTGGTAATATTGACATGAAATTAAACAAAATCCTCAACCTGCAGGATAACCCCTCAAACCCACAAGACGCTGTGAACAAAAAGTATGTTGATGCTGAAATTGCTAATTTTAACACATCAGACTTTGTCAAAAAATATAGAAGTGTTATAATGACAGGCAATCAGGATTTTGGGGGGTTTATTATTACAGGTCATGGGATAGGAAACCAACCAGCAGATCTTGTGAATAAATCATATATTGACACCAATCTCGCATCAAAAAGCAGTATCGGTCAAACTCTACTTCGAGATGGAACACAAGAAATTACTGCTAATTTAAATCTTGCTGGTAACAAAGTGATCAATTGTGCAACACCAACTGCTAACACAGATGCTGCCAACAAGTTTTATGTAGATGATAAAACTAAAGATATTATTGGATTTACATCTGATGGAAGTTATGATTTTTTAAACAAACACTTAGAGAATGTTGGCCAGATCCATGCTTCAGGCTATATTGACTTACATAATAATAAAATTATAAATGTTGGGGCTCCAACCACTGACAAAGATGCTGCCAATAAAATTTATGTTGACCGGGCCCCTTTTCTTAAATGTTCTGGCGGGCAAATGACTGGAGACATTGACATGGGTGATAACACACTCGCAAACTTAAAAGAAGGAACAAATAAAACCGATGCCGTAAATTTAGATCAATTAGAAAAAAGTCATATTTCATCTGCTTCTCATCCAAAGAATGCTTTCAAATATTTGATGAATGACATTGATGAAGTTCGTACTGAATATGGCTTGACAGTTAATGGATATGTCAATTTACCTCGTTCACCACATTTGATTTCAAAAAAGGTCATTGATGTAGACTTGAATAAAGAAGCTAATCATATTTACAGAGCTAGAATTGGATTTAATATGTATACAATAAAAGATGGAAAATACACTTTCATTCTTGAATGGCTATTTCCTGATTATGAAGGAATGAATTTTAGTAGTGTAACATTCAGTGCAACTGGTGGAATTACAATTCATAAAACTGTGGGGAGAAAATTTGATAACAGAAATGAAGATCATTCGAGATATTTGCTATGGATTGAAAAACCTTCAGTAAGTTCACTACCTGAATATTTATATTGTACAATACATATTAATGCTAACCCAACTTATCCAAATAAGTACAAAGTTCATTGTGTTGCATATGGTATTGATTTTGAAGCAGTAGACGTTCCATCAAGTGTTTACGACTTCACAGAAGCTTATAAAATCGTGAATGAAAAAATACAATTACAAACTGATTTAGATTTGAATGGACATGCTTTGATTAATAATTCATCAAACTTATTTGACGGTCAAAATGGTGAATTGACAATGCTAAATAATATTAATATGAACAGCTTTCTTATAAGTGAGGCTAAACTTGGTGGTGATTTAAATCTGAATGGCTATAGAATTCATAATAATAGTTTGAATCTATTTCGTTCAAGCGTTACAGGTGTAATCATGGAAACAGCTTTCGATTAGGTGGATTTGCTCTTTACAGGCCGAAATTAGGAGGTGATCTAAATTTGAATGGGAATGGAATAATCGGTCAAATACAATATTTAAATTGCTTTGTCGAAGCCAATCAACGACATAATAAAAATACTTTAAAGCCTGTATCAATTAATGGCTCTGAATATTTAGTTATTCACAACAATAACTTTTATATTAAGAAAATGTATATCATACAAGGAACAAAACCCGGAATGTTATACTTCAAGACAAAAGCTGAAGGTGCTGGGTTATTGCCATTTCCAGCAACTATTTTCGAATATAGAATTCCTTCTATGAGTAGAAACATAAGAACAGTTACAGTCAATAAATCATTATCGAGAGGCTATTTTATAATTGACTATTCACATCCTAATACAGGTGCTTTCGATACAACATTCACACTTGAAGTGATTATGAATTAATCTAAAATAATAATATATGGGTATATTCAATCACACAATAGAACATACAAATGTGAAAGGTGATAACACGCTGGGCTGGAGGCTGGGCAAATCGCGCCATCTCGGAAAAAAGGAGCCGGCGCAGTATTGGTCAGCGTTCATCGGTTTAGAGGGTTTTCAAAATGGCGGCCCTATCGGTCAAAATGCACGAGACTGTGAAAGATTACATTGACTCCAGTGAAAATCGGGCTCTAGCAACTGATATCGGCAGTGAACTTCTGCAATTGTCCAGAGCCGTCATAAAAAAGCACACATTTGACAGTGCGAGAGCTTATAAGTTCCATTTAGCTCAACCGGCGAGGATGCTGTCAAGGACTTTCGGGTACTGGCAGAAAACTATCCTGAGGAAAATGAAACGAAAAGCAGGTGCTTCCCAACCATGGACTGTCTTTTTCTCCGTGAACTTGCCTTTGGAAGTGTTTGATTGCTTTAAAGTTGTAGCCTTAACACCTCAGAGTGGTGGTTCAGTTGTGAAGAATACACGTGCTTTGCAAGAAATTCATGTTACTGATATGACAAAGTTGAAAGGTTTGTTTCTCTCAATGGCAAATAAATTTGCAAAAGGAACTATTAGCGAGAGAGATGTCCTCATGAAAACGGAAAAAGATGGTTCCTATAGTCAGTGTATAGTCACCGAGGATCATCCTGCTGTTTTCAAGTATTCAAAGAACTCTGAAATTATGAAAGTCAGCTTGAGATATGGGCACTTCAATAGACTAGGAGTTCCTCAGCACTCCCTAGTATAAAACAATACTTCTTACTCTTCAGAGAAAAGTGACTGAAACAATGAAAGTATTATAAAGTTGTGTTAGCCTGGGAATGCATGCCAGAAACTGTATGCTGTAGTTTCTTAATATTGTCCTTGTACTCAGTTATTCATATTAGTAGATAATACATTTGATTATAATTACCAATTTGAATCCATTGGTTACAGCATTGTAATTCTCCTTGTAACACTAAGTTATGAAAAAGCATAAAGTCATGAAAATACAGAGCATGGTATCTAAAATAGACTTTATTGATATCAAAACTGCCTCGGCAAGGTTACAAGTGCAGGAACAATATTGTTAACTGAGTGTATTCCATACATTAGCATGATTATGCAATTTCTATGCCTCTGTAATTCATAAGTCAAATTATTCCAGCAGTGCTCACCCCTGGCAGAGATCTGGCATTTTTTCACAAGAAAACCTCACAAAGAGGACCTCAGCCATGATATTTTCAAACTTTAAGGATGTAGTACATGTACATAAACATTGTAGTTCAAACTAACTTGTGACACTAAGGAGATTGCAAATGTACAGGTCTAAAATCCCTGTCTCAGCACTCCTTTCTACACCCTGATACAACTGAGATGAACACAATGGACATTTCTCAGCAGTACACTCCTTGTGTAAGCCACAGTAGCAAACATCTGATTGTTCAATTTCTTTGGGAACGTAAACTTCAGAGCTCTTGTAGTATACAAAACTTGTAGGATCATGTGTCCTTAGCCAAATGGTGGAAATGAAGTCATGTCTGAAAACAAGGTTCCACCTTGTGGACAAGGTTGCGTGCTTTGCATATTGGCTTATGCGAACATGTTTGGCTTCCCTCCCTTGCATTGTATTTATTCCCAGCCCGACCCCAAGTTTCCTGTACAGAAGGTCTGTGTGATATGGGATGGCATAGCCAATTGTCCAAATTGTTGGGGTTACAGTATCTAGAAGGAGAGAACATGCATTGAAATACCTCTTGCAAGAGTCTTTGATTTCCTGTAAAACACCATCTGTTATAGTGACACGACTAAACCGGATGATAGCATCCCTTATCAGAAGGCCAATAAATGCAAAGGAACTAATTTGAAGCTGTTGCTGAGGCGTATCATCATCACGAGAAATTGCCTCCAGAATAGATGCGAACTTTTGGCACATCTTGGTTTCCTTCCCTGTAAACCTATAGGAAAGGGTTCCCTTTCTTCCCTGCGAACACCACTTTTTCACCTTTTTATAAAGTCTGGTAGCCCCAATTTCTCTCAAAGTGTTTAGATGGGAGGCTAGAGCACAACCAGGTTCCTTCACTGGATCAGAACAATTTGCAGGGAGTTTCCTTTTGTCATTGGCATGGGCAAGCATAAGCTCATGTAATTGCTGCCATGCATTATTCCCATTATGGAGAGGCTCGGCAAATATTTTATCTACCAAATGACCCAAAAGGGGAGGCGTTTCTTGCCGGGACTTCAGAGTCTAAAGTAAAGTAAAATAAAGTCAAAGTTCTTGGACAGCACATGTACGTATTCTTGACAACCGAAACACCACTCCTAAGTGTTCAGGGTACAACTTTAAAGTAATCAAATATCTCCAAAGGCAAGTTTTAGGAGAAAAAGACAATCCATGGCCGGGAAGCACACTGTTTTACATCCATACTCGAAACGCGGTACCGTTTTATGGAGCCTGCAAATAAGAAATCAACAATGAGCACTCAGAATCCACGTTTGAGATTCCACTCGGAGGTATCCATCGTTTTAAAATTTTGAGAAAGCTTTTCTACATCCCATAATTTTTATTTTCTTTCCAGTACGTCGATATAGACTCAACAGCAAACTGAACGAATGAAATACACATTTTGAGGCTTGTACTTACTGTAATCCTCTCGGAAAGATCTCAAAAAAAGAATCTGTTCTTCCCCTCTCAAAATGGCTTCACTTGTTCTTTGTTGACTTTACAGCTATCCCAGAATTCAAAGAAAACCTATAAGATATTCATGTATAAATTTAAAAAAATTAAATATGGCGCCCGACGCCATCTTGGATGAAAATCCGCTGCCCGAAATGGCCAAATTTTTGAGCCTGTCAGCCCGGCGTGAAAGGTGATGGATTTAAATTAACAAACGATGGGCATTATGATCTTGAAAACAAACTTTTGACAAATGTAAGACCCGGCATGATCTCAATCATGTTGTTGTTAAATCACAAGTTTCTGATATTGTCAGAGATAGTTTTTTGGATTTATGGGTTTCTGAATTTATCAGATTATACTCAAAATGTGTTTATCAAATTGATAGAGCGAATAATGATTTTGTAGATATGAATGCAAACAGAAAAGTTGAAACATTATACGATCTTTCAAATGAAGAAAATGATGCAACTCAATCAACCATAAATTCAAGACCTACTGTTTGTACCAAGGCTGAGAAACATAATGGAAGTTATTTTTTAAAGTTTGATGGATCACAAAGAATGATAAGTCAACTCAATTTAAATAATAATGCTGTTAATATCTTCATTGTTTACAAATTAAATTCAAATACAGGTGGAAATCCATGGAAAAATGGGCTTTTTGGTCATGATAATGGAGGTTATGATAAGTTTCTCAGCTACTACAATGGTTCAAATTTAGCTATAAGTGGTGTTGATCAAACACATTGTGTGTATTTTGGTCCAGAAGCATCTATACAAAATTTCACAAAAATAGCAGATTATTCCACAAATGATCTGGGCGAAATCAATGTTTGGCACTGTTTATCTGTTCACTGGGATAATTTATCTTTTCCTAATACAAACAAAAGTAAAATCTATTGGAACAAAAAACATATTGGAAGTTTTACAGCTGCTAATAGAACTGGTAGTCAACAAATGACTTTTGGTGATTTAAATCCAAATTCCATTGCACCTTTAGACGGTTGTATTATTTTTTTCTGTGTATACTTGGATTTCATGTTGGATGAAAAAAGAATTTTAGATCATCATCAAATTTTAATGCAACGATATAATATATGATAGAAGACATAATTAAATGCGTGAAATATTTTTTTGATGAAACCAAACAACAGCATATTCATATTGATGACACAATATTGAAATCATGCCTAGTATACCAATTTTTGTATTTCAAGCATTTCAAAAGAATACTTCCAATTAACAACATTTTATACATTCATAATGATATAGGACTTATTGGTCCGGGAAATGGCTGCCTTACACGATTTTTTGAAAGAACACTTGGTTGGATTCATGTATTACACTCACATAGCATACTTCATGATGCGTATGGAAGATTTTATAACCGTTATTCATTAGACAGAGGGTACACATATACTATACCCAAGAACCTTACACCAAAATGGATGAAAAGATCTCCATTACGTGGTCAATTCACTGGATTAATTTATTGTATTTGTAAAAGAATTATAATATAAATGATATATATGACTGATAATCGAAAAAGCATATTCAACTGGAATCATATTTCAGATGAATTAACAGAAGACCAGATTAAGGAATTAAAAGCCTATTACCACACATATCACAGAAAGTAAAGGGGATTAGTTTCTAAAGAAAAGATGTAATTGTCAAATCGGCCGACAAAGGCGGCGCGGTAGTTGTTTGGCGGTCCGACCTTTACAAAGAAGAAGCTTTGCGGCAACTTTCTGACACCTCCTTTTATGCTAAAGTCGAGAAGGATCTCACTTCCACCAACCAAAAAATTGTCAAAGACACGATTCAGGACCTAATAGTCAAACTAGAATTGCCGGCTACCGCTACTAATCTCATCATCACTACTCCGAGAACCTCTTGTATTTACTTTTTACCCAAAATCCACAAACCTAACAACCCGGGTCGACCTATCGTTTCTGCCTGTAGTTGCCCTACCGAACTCATTTCTAGCTATTTAGACAAGATTATGGCGCCCATCGTCAAATCTTTGCCATCTTACATTAAAGACAGTCAACACGCACTTGAAATTTTCCGCGATTTCAATTTCACCGGCGAAGACAAACTAATTTTCACTATGGATATTACATCTCTATACACTGTCATTCCAAACGGCGAAGGTCTTCAAGCACTTAAGTATTTTTTCGATCAACGCACCGTCAAGGAACCTAGCTCGGAAACGCTACTCCGCCTAGCTGAACTAGTTTTAACACTTAACTGTTTTTCTTTCGCTGACAACTATTACAAGCAAATTAATGGTGTAGCGATGGGCACAAAAATGGGACCTAGCTACGCCAATCTTTTTGTAGGGTACGTCGAGTACCAATTCTTCAATCAGTACAACGGTCCTAAACCTGAACTCCACGGTCGCTACATTGACAACTGTATCGGCGCAATTTCGTCTAGCAAGGAGGAAATCAACCAATTTATAACCGCCGTTAATTCCTTTCATCCGGCTCTAAAATATACCTGGGAAATTTCGGAAACTTCCCTGGCCTTTCTCGATATCAAAGTTTTTATCAGCGGCAACGGCTTATGTACCAGTGTGCACTACAAACCCACCGATTCTCACAGTTATTTGTTGTATTCATCTTCACATCCATCTCATGTCAAAAACGCCATTCCCTATTCTCAATTTCTTAGACTTCGACGTCTATGTAGTGATGACTCTGATTTTTCCAACAAATCAGAGGAAATGTGCCATTTTTTCGAGAAACGTGGCTATCCTGATTCTGTAGTTCAATCGGGCCATCACCGCGCTCAGCAGATTGATCAACAGTCAGCACTACAGACGTCACAAAAGGAAAAGAATGACAGAATTCCATTCACCCTCACATTTCACCCGCATAATAACCCAGTTAAAGCCATCATTCTTAACAACTTTAAGATACTGCAAAATGATCCAGAAACTGCTAGAATCTTTTCGGAACCACCGCTGATTTCATTCAAACGCGACAAAAATGTAGGTAACTTTCTAGTTAAAAGCGCATTCAAAACAACTGAACAACCTGGCACTTTTAAATGCGCGCGCTCGCGATGCAAAACTTGTCCTTTCATTCAAAACACTGACAAAATATCGGGCCCTAAGCGATCTGTTAAGATCACTGATCGTTTCACGTGTACCTCCGCAAATGTTATCTATTGCATAACCTGCACATTATGCAAAAAGGTATACATTGGCGAAACAGGAAGACGACTAGGTGACCGATTCCGAGAACATCTTCGTGATGTTGAGAAAGATGACAAAGACGCATCCAAACCTGTCGCTCGGCATTTTAATCTTCCTAACCATTCCAAACAACACATGTCAATCTCCGGCCTTTCCCTACATCAAGGTACCACGGAAAGCCGTAAAAATCTCGAGCAAAAACTGATCTTTCAAATTGGCACTCTTAATCCCCACGGTATCAACGAGCGCTTTTCATTCAATTAATTTATTCCTGTTTTTCATGTTACCATGTTACCACCAATAGCGTAGCTCCATTTTATGTATATAAACCATACACAACCCACAATTCCTCGATTCGCTCCGACGAAGGGCTAACGCTCGAAACGTCAGCTAATCGAATCCCTGTACGGTGGTCAATTTACATTATCAACTCCGTTGATAAACCAAATTTTCGTATATCACAGAAAGTGTTGGGCTCACAAACAGGCGGTGAAACAGTTCAAAAAATGGAAATTGCTGGGGAACTCATTGTCTATCATCTTTGCAACCGGAGGCCTCGCCACAAGCATAGCAACTGGTGGTGTTAGTTTGGTAGCCATCAGTACAGCAGCACTTTTGATACAAGGGTGGATGAAGCATAAAAACCTCGATCTCAAAATCCAAAATTGTACATATGCTTATCAAAGCTATCAACATCTACTTAATACCATAAAAGACACAATGAGAAGCGGTAATTTCAATGAGTCCAGCATCCATAACACAATGAAGAACATTGATGATTATGTGACTGACAACAGTCCTGTTATTGATAAGTACTTACTAAAATATGATGAAAAATTCACTGTCTAATAATACCAACAATAATCACATCAAATCTTAACAATAAAATTTCAACCCAATATTGATCATAAAATTTAAGAGTCTTTTTCGAATTAGTGATTGTTATATTCTCGAATGGAAGACCAAGCATTAAAAATATTTTCTTAAGGACAAATTTAGTACTTATCATCCTTTTACGATTCTTATTCACCAATGGGAGTACAGTGTCTATCTCTTCGAATATTTTTAATATTTTACCACTATCTTTTACAGAAATTTGAAATCCATTATTACTGCAAATACTATTTATCATATTTTCAATATGGTACTTCCGATGATATACCGATTTTCGTCGTATCTTATACATATTCTCATAAAAGTCAACATACTCTTTAACATAATCATAACCATGAACTGAACCACAATTTGTACAGAGGCTCACACCATTATCGTTGAACATTTCCTGATTTTCACAGCATGGTTCTGCCATACTACTTTTGACTTTCGCCAATTGCTCATCACAAAAAGGACAAGTATACTTTCCCATATCCATTAATTCATTGTGAATTTCTGAATTGCAACTCATTCTATAATATTATATGACATTTTTTTTATGTCACTAACACATGACGTCTCGTGATCTGAAACAATAGGATATACCATGACTCATTTCCTGTTTTTCCAAGAAAGTCACGCTTGGTGATTTTTCCGAGAAAGTCACGCATTTTTAATAAACTATAGATTCCAAAATACGAGATCATTTTGCTAAAACACCCCCCTAAATCAGTATGTGATTCCATTTGATTAATTTTTGATCTGG
>JAEMWC010000074.1:190000-227500 GCA_016490735.1 Pachyseris speciosa
ATGTTCGTTCTTAGAACCTTTCATAGAATTTTGCGGTTCCCCTTGTTGATTTGGACTGGTATAGCAATTAACATGTTTTCACACAGCCTCATTCTGGACCAAGAATTGTGATAAAATAAAGCAAAACATCAGCAGAACCACAGGAAAAATTACGGAAACAATTGACAACATCCCACTAACCATGTTCAAATCTAATTAGTTACATTGCACTGGTCACCAGACATGTTATTTAAGTCACGTGACCAATACCAAGGGTGATGAACAAAATGCCACAGATATATTTTTCGCTTTTTCACACCAGATTTGAAGTGTCAGTTACAGAAACCAACAGATATGCACCTCAAAAAGAGGCTTCCAATTGAGTTATACTTCTACCGAGGAAATAAGAGCAGTTCTGGGACTAACAGTTTGGATGTGTCTGAAGCAAGTGCGTGGTCCTTATGATTACTTGTCCAACAGTACAGTTCCATCAGTTGATGGTATAAAACATGTTTTCCCCAGGAAAACTAAGAGATCAAATTGCTCCATAATTTACGCTGTGCTGACAATTGCCTCTGCCAACCCTGCTGGACACCCAGATAATGAAAAATGTCACAAAATTCGAAAGATTGTGAATACTCTCAACAGAACGTTTAAGGAAAACTGAACGCCTTACAAGCAAAAGTGTAGATGATGAGATCAACAGATTTAGGCATATTTTAGATACAGACCCTTATCACTATAATTAATGCTTTCGTTCTCAGTAAATGATTTTATTGCTTTTCAGTGTGGGCAAATACCGTAAAAGCTCTATTAAGCCCCCCCCCTCCTCTCTCTCTCTCTCTTTAGTAGTATAGTATTTGGGGGTACGAAATCAATTGATTTCGTTTTCCCCAAACACTATACTACTCGCCTTCTGGTCTCGTATTCTGGAATATATAGTTATTTAATTTGATGGAATATATAGTTATTTAATTTGATGGAATATATAGTTATTTAATTTGATGGAATATATAGTTATTTAATTTGATGGAATCTATAGTTGTTCAATCTGATGGAACCAAGGTCAGCACACTTTTGAATTTATGGTTCAATCTGATGGAATCTATAGTTTATTAAAATGCGTGACATTCTCGGAAAAATCACCAAGCGTGACATTCTCGGAAAAACAGGAAATGAGTCATCGCCTATAGCTATTATTTCTCACGTGGAACCATCCGATGGTTACATAAAAATAAAATATCACATAATATTATAGAATGAGTTGTAATTCAGTAATCCACAATGAATTAAAGAATATGGGAGAATTGTCATGTTATTTTTGTGATCAGCTATTGGTCAAAGTTGTTAAAAGTGTGAAAGCACCTTGCTGTAATAATCAGAAAATGTTTAACGATGATGGTGAAAATGTTTGTCTAAATTGTGGTTCAGTTTATGGTTATGATTATTGTAAAGAGTTTGTCGACTTTCATAATAATATGTATAAAATAAAGCAAAAATCTGTATATCATCGGAAGTACCATATTGAAAATGTGATAAATGGTATATGTCGTAAGAATGGACTTCAAATTTCTGTAAAAGATAAAGGCAAAATATTGACAACATTCCAAGAGATAGACACTGTCCTTCCTTTCGTGAATAAGAATCGTAAAAGGATGATAAGTACGAAATTTATGCTTAAGCAAATATTTTTAATGCTTGATCTTCCATTTGATAAAATAATAGTTACTAGATCAAAAAAGACGCTTGGATTTTATGATCGATATTGGGTTGAGATTCTATTGTTGAGATTTGATAAGATTATTAGTATTATCAAGCAGTGAATTTTTCATCATATTTCAGTAGGTACTTATCAATAATTGGACTATTATCAGTCACATAATCATCGATATTCTTCATTGAGATTTGTATACTTGAAGCCTCAAAATCACCACTTCTCAACTTGTCTTTTATTGAATTGAGTAGATGTTGATAGCTTTGATAAGCATATGTGCAATTCTGGATTTTCAAATCTAGGTTTTTATGCTTCATCCACCCTTGTATCAAAAGTGCTGCTGTACTGATGGCTACCAAACTAACACCACCTGTTGCCACACTTGTGGCGAGACCCCCAGTTGCAAAGATGATGGACAAGGAATTCCCCAGTAATTTCCATTTTTTGAACCGTTTAACAGCCTGTTTATGAGCCCAACACTTTCTGTGATATGTTCGGTAATAGGATTTTAATTCATTTACCTGATCTTCTGTTAATTCACCTGAAATATGGTTCCAGTTGAATATGCTCTTTCTGTCTTTCATACAATATGCTTATATAACGATTCTGTTCAACACGCAGTACCACAAACCAGACAATTGTCCACTTAGAGGTGACAATTTGTTCAATTTCGTTGTCATGAAACGGGGGAAAGCATAAGAATATCCTCTGTCAAGTGAATGTTTGACGTAGAATCGACCGAAAGCATCATGTAATATTGCATGTGTTTGCAACACATTAATCCATCCAAGAGTATGTTCCAACAAATGTGTCAGGCAACCATCACCATATCCAATTAATCCAATGTCTTCATGCTCCAAAAGGATATCTCTCACCTCAACATACTTGTTAAAATGTTTGTGATATAGAAACTGATAAACCAAAGCTGATTTCAAAATCCTCTTGTCAACACCAGGGTTTTTCCGTTCGGCATCCCGAATAAACCATCTCACATATCTAATTATTTTGTTCATTTATATTATATCGTTGGATTAAAATTTGATGATGATCTGAAATTGTTTTTTCGTCTAATATAGAATCCAAGTACACACAGAAAAAAATAACACTACCGTCAAGAGGTGCGATGGAGCTAGGATCCAAATCACCAAAAGTCATTTGCCGACTACCACTTCTGTTAGCCGCTGTAAAACTCCAATATGTTTTTTATTCCAATAGATTTTACTTGTGTTTGTTTTTGGAGAAGATAAATTATCCCAGTGAACAGACAAGCAGTGCCAAACATTTATTTGACCCAAATCATTTACTGAATAATCTGCTATTTTCTGAAACTTTGTATAGATGCTGCTGAACCAAAATATACACAATTTGATTGATCAACACCACTTATAACTAAATTTGAACCATTGTAATAGCTGACAAACTTATCATAACCTCTATTATCATGACCAAAAAGACCATTTTTCCATGGACTTCCACCTGTATTTGAATTTAATTTATAAACAATGAAGACATTAACAACATCATTATTCAAATTGATTTGACTTATCATTCTCTGTGATCCATCAAACTTTAAAAAATAACGTCCATTATGTTTCTCAGCCTTGGTACAAACAGTGGGTCTTATGTTTAAAGTTGATTGTGTTGCATTATTTTCTTCATTCGAGAGATCGTACAATGTTTCAACTTTTCTGTCTGCATTCATATCTAAAAAATTATTATTCGCTCTGTCGATTTGATAAGTACATTTAGAGTATAATCTGATGAATTCAGAAACCCATAAATCCAAAAAACTATCTCTGACAATATCTGAAACTTGTGATTTGATTACAACATGATCAGAATCATTGCCTGCTTTTACATTAGTCAAATGTTTGTTTCCAAGATCATAGTGACCATCTTGTGTTAATGTAAAACCAATTCCTTTGTCACCTTTAGGACCAATTGCACCAGTATCGCCTTTATCACCTTTATTATCTTGATTTTGTGGAGAATTAAAAACTCCCATATAATATTATTTTAGATTAATTCATAATTACTTCAAGTGTGAATGCTGTATCAAATTCTCCACTATTGGGATGTGAATAATCAATGATTAAATAGCCTCTCGATAATGATTTGTTGACGTTGACCGTTGTGATGTTTCTACTCATAGAAGAATGTCTGTATTCAAAAATTGTTGCTGGTAATGGCAAAGGCCTACCACCTTCAGCTTTTGTCTTGAAGTAGAATATTCCGGGTTTTGTTCCTTGTATTACATACATATTCTTAATGTGAACGTTATTGTTATGAATGACTAAAAAATCAGAGCCATTTATCAATACAGGCTTTAAAACATTCTTATTATGTCCTTGTTTGGCTTTGACAGAGCAATTTAAATATTGTATTTGACCGATTATTCCATTCCCATTCAAATCTAGATCACCTCCTAATTTCGGCCTGTAAAGAGCAAATCCACCCAAATCGAAAGCCGTTTCCATGATTACACCTGTAACGCTTGAACGAAATAGATTCAAACCATTATTATGAATTCTATAGCCATTCAGATTCAAATCACCACCAAGTTTAGCCTCTTTTATTAAATAGCTGTTCATATTAATATTATTTAGCATTGTAAATTCACCATTGTCTCCACCAAACAACCAATTTTCATTTTCTTTCACATCAAAACCATTCAAATCTAAATCAGTTTGTAATTGTATTGTTTCATTCACGATTTTGAAAGGTTCAGAGAAGTCGTAAACACTTGATGGAACGTCTACAGCTTCAAAATCAATACCATATGCAACACAATGAACTTTGTACTTATTTGGATAAGTTGGGTTAGCATTAATATGAATCGTACAATATAAATATTCAGGTGGTGAACTTGCTGATGGTTTTTCAATCCATAATAAATATCTCGAATGATCTTCATTTCTGTTGTCAAATTTTCTCCCTACAGTTTTATGAATTGTGATTCCAGCAGTTGCATTGAATGTTACACTACTAAGACTCATTCCTTCATAATCAGGAAATAGCCATTCAAGAATGAAAGTGTATTTTCCATCTTTTATTGTGTACATATTAAATCCAATTCTAGCTCTGTAAATATGATTAGCTTCTTTATTCAAGTCTATATCAATGACCTTTTTTGAAATCAAATGTGGTGAACGAGGTAAATTGACATATCCATTAACTGTCAAGCCATATTCAGTGCTAATTTCATCGATATCATTCATCAAATATTTGAAAGCATTCTTTGGATGAGAAGCAGATGAAATATGACTTTTTTCTAATTGATCTAAATTTACGGCATCGGTTTTATTTGTTCCTTCTTTTAAGTTAATGATTTTATGCCCTCCAAGTTTCATATCCGCTGCCATCGCATTTGTTCCATTCAATAATAAAGTGTTCGCTCTCATAGCTATTCCAGCTCGATTTAGAACTCTGAAGTTCACAGCATCAGTTTCATTCGAAGGGTCCACTAAATTAGTCACTCTATTTCCACCCATCGACAAATCGCCATACATTGCAGTCGAACCGTCTCGTTGGAGAAAATATTCGTCAGTATAAAGTTTTGTCACCGCATCGTCTGCGTTGACGGGTGGAGCAAGATCAGTAATGGCATTGTTGTTCATATTCAGATTTTGTTGTGCAATCGTATCGAGTTTGGTTTGCAACCTCTGGTCCACATAACTTTTGTTTACAGCATCTTGTGGGTTTGAGGGGGTATCCTGCAGGTTGATGATTTTGTTCAATTTCATGTCAATGTTACTACCAAACGCAACATGGCCGTTTTCAATTTCATAAGCTGGGTCATGGAGAAAGTAAGACAAATTGGTATGATAGCCATAGGCCCCATAAACGATGATATGTGTTTTGGTGTTAGACGCGGGAGCTGTGCTAAAAAGTAAAACCTCAATTAACGCTTGACCGCCACCAGTTTTTTTCGATTCGGAAAAGCTTCTTCATATAACCATCAACATACGGGGTTTTGAGAAAAGGTTTTTGAAATGGCTGTCCGACGTCACGTATGTTCAATTTTGCGAAGATCGAGCTTAATTGTAGCTTGGCGTGGGTCTGATGGTGAGTAAAACTCAACAACAAAAGTGTACTGACTGTTTCTCAAAGATGAAACATTAAAACGAATTTTGGATGTAAAGTTGCCTCTTCGTTTGATGAAAAAAGACAATGACGACTTGTTTATGTGATAAGGTGATCTGTCAAAATTCTCAATTTGAAGGTTTTCCACACCACTGACTGCAGAAGACTTGGATTTGTCTTTTAACAGAAAAGCGAATGGGTTGCGTTGAGCTCCTGATGCTGAAAAAACAAGGTCATCAACATACTTTTTGTTGGCAATCTTTATCAGAGTTTGGAGATCCAACATTTGTTATTTTATTGTCACCCATGTCAAGATCACCAGTCATTGCATTTGTTCCATTCAATAATAATGTGTCTGCTCTGATATCTTGTATATTTTGTACAACAAAACCAAAATTCACCGCATCATAACTACTAACTGGAGATGATAAGCTAGGGAATGGTATATTTTTTATTTTATTGTTGCCCATGTCAAGATCACCAGTCATTGCAACACTTCCATCTTTTTTAAGAAATGGAGAAACATCAATTCCAGCAATTTCAGTATCAACATACCCCTTTGTGGCTGTATCATTGTTTGCTGTTGGCGCTGCTACATTAGTCAATTTGTTACCTCCAAGATTCAAATCAGAAGTCATTGCAACGCTTCCATCTTTTTTCACAAAGTTATTATTGAGATATGTTGTACTCGCTTTACCTATTACACCATCATCAACGTATTTTTTAGTTGCACAGTCTTGTGGAAGTATAGGGCGTGCAACATTGACTATTCTATGAAAACTCATTTTAACCTCATTATTAAATACAATTCTTCCTGCTTCTATTTCAAAAGCTGGGTCGTGAATATGTGATAAAATGATATTAGAAAATCCATAAACACCATAAACTATAACATAATGTTTTTTATTATTTTGTAAATATGGTGAAATCAACAATAACTCCATTGATGTGGAACCATGACTTGTTTTTTCAAGGAAGAATATTCTCTTAAGATAACCATCAACAAGATGAGTCTTTGGAAATGCTCTTTTATTGAATCCTTTCTTTCAATTAAATTTGATGACAGATTGTCGTCATCGACTGTTGCATTATTTGGGTTACCATCAGTATAAAACTCAACAACTAAAGTGTACTTTGAAACTTCCAATTGTGTCAGATCAAAACGAAGAACAGTTGTAAGACCAGCAGTAGGAATAACAAAAGACAAGGCTATTTTATTCAATGAGTAAGGGCTTTTGTCAAAATCTTCCAATGTCAGATTATTCGCATTTCTAAGAATAGTTGTTTTTGATATATCTTCAAGAAGAAATTTAAATGGATTAACACGTGTTCCTTCAATTGATAAAACAGCATCATTAACATATCCCAAGTTAGTAGAATCATAATGATTTACTGGATCACCAACATTTGTCAAACGTTTATTTTCAATATCATAATTGCCATCTTGTGTTAATCTAAATCCATCACCTGTTTCACCTTTATTACCTTTGAAACCAAATGGACCTCTATCACCTTTATCACCTTTTGGACCTCTTTCACCTCTATCACCTTTTTCACCTTTGGGACCAATTGGACCAGCTGGGCCTCTTTCACCAGTACCAGTTTTTGTTTTATCTTGATCTAGTGGAGAATTAAAAACTCCCATTATATCATCTTGTTAGATTAATCTTCTTCATCACTGCTTTCATCTTCCAAGAATTCAGGTGGTATGGTTTCATAGATGACAGGTAGTCTCTTATTGTTTTTCAATACTTTTTGTGTCCTCCTGTATACTTCCATTTTGATTTTTTCAGCGATTTCAAATGGTGTTTCAACATTAGAAGGATTGATTAATTTTCGATTCTTTCTGTTTTTGGATTCTCCTGTTTTTCAACATTTTGGAAATTATTGATTGCCATATAATATTAGATTAGATTAAACAGCACCATAAAAATTTCTCTTGATTGTTTTCATCGGCTTGTCAACATAACAGAAGGAATATGGTTTTTTGGTTGCTTCAATGTATTTCTTCTTGTCGATTCCAAGCTCCTGTGCAATCAGATTCCTTTCTCTTGATGATGGGAAATCATAGAGACAAAAGTGGCTGTAATTCAATCTGATTGATTTTGGACAGCCATAGAATGATTGTGTGAGATATATGACTGAACAGTTCTTGTGTCTTCCCTGAATGAAATAGCTGATTATCTGATCTTGTTTCTTGTCAGTCACGAAATCATCAAAAACAACCAATCGCTGCAAATCTGTGTCTTTGATTTGTTCAACTGGCAATATCTCTTCTTGACTGCAAACCAAGGCAGGATATCCAATGTGACCGCTTATTTCATCCATTACTTTACGAAGATATTGATATTTGTCTTGATCTAAATTTTTTGCATAAAGATGTATCTGATCATAATAAACCAATGGTTCCATAATCAGATGCATGAACAATGTTGTCTTTCCAGATCCAGAATTACCAGCCAGCAGCATCCTGAAAGTGTCTTTTGGCATATACGGATACAACTGTCTGAATGAATTCTTTGAACCCTGAATATCATAATTAGGGATTTCCATATGTAAATAGTTTAGATTAGTCTAACACAATTGTATATGGATATAGAACGAATGAAAAGGCTTCTTAAAAGTGGAATTGAAGCTGGAAACAAAACAAGAGAAGTTCGTGATGTTATCAAGACTTATGAATACAGAAAACAGGATGCATATGATACAACATCAGAATTGCTGAAACCCTCTATTGATGTCCAGAAGAGTGTGAAAGAAAGTGTCGACAAAAAACAGGATGAAGTCATTGAACAGTTGAAAGAAAACCAGCTGGATTTGAAACGAGGACTTGATGATGTTATTGAAGCTAATCGCAGAGCAATTGTAATGGGAACGGAACTTCCTTTAACCATTGAAGCGCCTAAAGAAGATAAAGAAGAGGGCAAGAAACCCAGCATTTTAAATATCGATAACTATTTCAATAAAGATGACAGAATTATATTGAAAAATAACAAGCTTTTGAAACCATCCGAATTAACTCAAGTCGCCCCACAAAAACTTCTTGAAGAAAGGGTGAAATCTGCAGAAATTGCCAAGGATATGGGAAGAAGAAAAAAAAATTAATGAGTGCAGAAGAAAAAGAATCTTTTGACAGAGAAATACAAGCTTTGAAGAAATATAGAGATACGATTGGAGATGTATTAGCTTCTTACAAATACAAAACAGGGCAAGGAATGAGAAAGAGAAAACAATATGGAGCTAATGTTGTCCATTATAATAATATCAATGACTTGCTTTCAAGACTCCAGTTACTTGGTGGATCTATTTTTGCTGGCAACAACAGTATGAGTGTCAGAAATGAGTTTGCAAATATATTACATGTATTGAACAGACTAGGAATCCTGAAAACCGGTGAGCTCAATAAAATAATGATGAAATATCTTATGTAAAAGTATATGACAGAAATTTCATTACGATTCAACAGTAAAAACAGAGACAAAATTGGTGTCAGCAAGAGTCATGATTTTGAAAAAAGATTCAATACACCTCTTAAATTAACGAAAGATTTAAAATATGAAATGGCTGTGAATGTCATCAATATGACATACAGTTGGTACAATATCAGAGATATTTTTGGGAATAATCAAATGAAATACAGCTATGACAAAGGTGTAAACTGGGAAACAATAACATTCGTTAACGGGATGTATTCATACGACGATATCAATAGTTACATTCATGAGTATATGAGAAAAAACAGCCATGTACTGAATCCATCTGAAACAGACAAATCAAAATTCCTGTATGGTATTAACATGTATTTCGTTTTGTCAACATATCGCATTTTGATTGAACTCAATGAAAATTATCGTGTGGATCTGAGGAATCTTGATTTCAGAAAACTTATCGGTTTCGATTCAAAATTAGTTCCAGCCACAGAATATGGAACAAATCTACCTGATATTACAAGAGGAGTAGATGAAATTTATATCAATTGTGATATGGTGATAGATAGCATTGTTGATGGAAATAGCACAAATACAATCGCAGTTATACCAGTCACAGATCTCGTTAGAAGTTTACCTTTCACTTACAAACCTCGTTTTCTTTCATGGAATCCTGTCTCAACACATACAATCAGCTCAATACGCTTTTATGTCACAGACTCTTCTAGAGCTCCAGTCGATTTAAATGGGATAGATTGGTATATTGAGTTATTCTTGAGAGGTGTGGAATTATAAAACCTAATAGTATATGAAACGGTTCGAGTTTAAAAAATATGAACAACATGGTGAAGGTATTGTGACTGACATCATCAAAACAGCTGGGAAAAAAGCAGCCACAACAATTGGTGAACATGCTGGCAAAAAAGCTGGTGACAAAATCATAGAACTTTTGAAAAAGAGAAAAAGTGGAAACAAGAGTGGAACTGAGAGTGTGAGCCAGACTGGTGGTTTAATCAAAAGAAAGAGAGGCCGACCTCGTAAAATCAAATAACTTTTATCTAACACAATAATATATGTCAAACTATCGTGACTCAAAATATATCGAAAGATATGAAGATGTAGTGTTCGAACTAGAGACAGCACTTAATACTGTGGTAGCAAACAATGCTCATCAGAGGAAAACAGGTTACCGTTTCGTTGTTGATAACAGTGGAGAGACTACACCATTTGATTGGTATAATGCCCGTTTCAATGTCGATTTCATTGTGAAAAAGCTTGCAAATGGAGGCCACCTTGCTGCTGACGATCAAAATGGTATTGTCAATTCAATTCACGCTCTTATTAACACCATTAATGTGAAAATGAATGGTATTGATGTTTATGAGTGCAGAGATGCCAACCAAGCCACAAATATAAAGTCATTGCTTGAGTATTCACAGGGTTATGCTGTAAGTCAGGGAACCAATGAGTTCTTCTATCTTGACACAAATAGGAATGCTGATGATAGAGCGGCTGAGGCGGCTACTTATAATGCAGGTTTCGCAGCTCGCAAAGCACTGTTGGATGGTGCAGCTGGTAAAGTAAATGCAGAGCTTGCATTGAACAGATACAGTTTTTTCAAGAGCTTTTGGGATGAACTTATGCCTAACTCTAAATTGAAGGTCAACTTGACACTTGAGAGTGATGCCAATATGATTTGGCAAGCTGCCGATGCATGTCGTGTGGTACTAACTAAATTCCAGCTAATTGTTCCTCGTATTATTTTTAATTCTACGGGAAAGTCCTTATACATGAGCAAGTATCTTGACAACAGAAAGTGGACTTACATGAGAGAAATGGTTGAGAGAGGCAATTCAACAAGACAGCAGACTGCCAATTTCCGTATTTCCACAGGAATAAACAAACCCAGGCATGTCTTTGTATTCATCATCAATGATGCAAGTGATGCATCTCAGACAGCCAATAAATTTCTCTATAACACATTCTCAGTTGCAAATAACCGAACTTTGACTGATTGTTATCTTGAGGTTGGCAATGGAAATGATTATCCAGAGGTTCATTATAAACCCTCAACAGAACCAACAAGAGTATTTAGAGATGTTTTGAAATATGTTCAAGCTGTAAACGATTTCAGTGAAAGTACCCTTCTCACAAGAGGAAACTTTGGTACAATATTCCCTTTCATTTACTTTGATCTGACAAAACAGAAGCAGGATATCAAAGATGGAATGACAAAACTGACTTTCAAATACACTTTGAGTGATGGAACAAATGCTGATTACAGTGTGTATGCATTAGTCCTCTATGAGCAGGATATTGAGATGAGAAAGACTGATGGAAAATTAATTCTGAGATCAATGTAAATTAAATAATTAATTGGAAATAAATTAAATTAAATAAATTGAATAAATTAAATAAATTAAATAATTAAATTAAATGATTGTTTTATATTAAATACAATTTAGTATAAACATATATTATATGACTACTTATCATCCTCATGGAGTGAAACTTTCACAGGGTCAGAAACAAAAGCTAGCAAAAGCTTATGCAACAAATTCGCCTGTAACAATCAGGTTGACACAGTGAATTGTCTGGTGGTGATCAACTAATGTTGACTAAGAGACAAATCAACAAACTGATTAAATCAAGTAGATCAGGAAAAGGTTCAGACATCAAGATATCAAAAAATCAAATCAGAAAAGCAGTTGTAGAAGGAGGCTCTCTTTGGTCCAGTCTTTTTTCACTTGGAACTAAACTTCTGCCTTATGCTACCAGAGCTGCATCAAAAGCTATCCCAGCGTTGGCTACAGGTGCAATAAGTCAACTTGGTAGTCTTGGTATTGACAAATTATTTGGCAGCAAGAAAGGAAGTGGACAAACAGGTGGTTTTATGATTCCTAATAATAATCTGCCTCAATTACTGAGCTTAGGTAACTTGCTCACAAAAGGACAGCTATCACAGATAATGAGCAAATTGCAGTCTGGTGGTGATGTTGTTATCAGACCCACAAAAGCGCAGACTGGACGGGGGATTGCGTCAATTCTTGCAAGCATTGGTATTCCTTTAGCCATAGAAGCAATTAGAAAATTAACTGGAAAAGGTTTGCATGTTGAAAGCAGCCGTCCAAGACGGTCATTACCAGTTCATGTTCCAGATTCCATTGCAAAAAATAAAAGTGGTGGGAAACATGCTATGATTCCATGGCAATCCCCTCCTGTTTTTGGTACATGGGTAACCCAATAGGCATGGGAATGAAAAAAAAAAGAAAAACCAAAGGAAAAGGACTTCTACTGGGCAAAAACAGTCCATTCAATTCAATCCCCATAGATCAGTAGCACAGTTCACGTGCACAAACAGAGTGGTCCCAACATTTTCGCAAATATCTCCTCAACCGTAACCGGTACAAAGATAAGATTTACTACGAATAAAGACAACATGTTTCTCAAAAAATACCCACAGTTTTGTGGATTTTCTTAGAATTTTTATTTTTTGACAATTAAATGTGTAAAAATATTAGCCCAAAATATGGACGTCACGCGTAACATTCACAAACAAAAATTTTTGTTTGACTAAAAATTTTGAAACCGCATTGGGCACTGCTGACTCCAAAAAATATTCAAAAATACAACAATCAACCATACTTTCAATGCTAGCAGTAAAATACTGGAAAACTAAAATTGGCTAGGTGAAAATGAAAGATTTGTTTGCCACGCTATGGCGTCACGGTACTACTGTAAGCAACTGAGGTTGCAAGTTTGACACACTGTTGTGGCCGTAAAAACACATGGTCAACAAAGTTACTAACCCAGACAGGATTCTCACTTTACAAGGACTGTTTCCCACAAATATGAACAAACTAGGTCCATGCGGTGCGAAGCAGCAAGCAAAACTCTGAATCCCAAGCCTTGTGAAACGCGCTAAAATATGCCGCGCCATTTAGCAAGTCAGCCGAAGTCAAAGGATCGCAGAAGTTCCCCAATGAAAACAAAACCTTCCCATCACCATCGAAGATAATGTTCATCACATAACGACTTTCTCTGAACATTTTCACAGTATATAATGCAGTAGTTAGGCTGCTACAAAGGTTTTTCGAAATCCCAAGCCTTGTGAAACGCTTCCTTGTGAGTTTCAGATTACATGAACAAGACTGCCGCAAAGCGCGTCGCAAAAACTAGCACATCTTGCCATGTTTTCGAACGATTCCTTCGAGTCAAAAAACATCACAGATCCTTAGCAACCGCTCCAGAAAGTGCTGGAATTTTTTTGTTATGTAATAAGCCAAAAATAACCCTTACACGTGCAGTAAAACACGTGGCATTTAATGCAAATGTTTAGTAGGTCACGTTCGCCGCGTGCTTTCTGACAAATTTTTCGATTCAATGGAGCGTGAAAACCAAGCAGAATTAATGAGAAAGTGGAGAGAAGAGCGAAAGGAAAAGAAAAAAGCTATCAAAAAAGCATACTACGAAAGAAACAAAACGAAACTTGTTAAGAAAGCAGTGGAAAGAAAGCAACAAGCCGGGGCCTCCAAAGCACGTGCTTCACGCCAAGAGACAGGGAGCGTTGCAAACAGCAAAAATGTAAAAAGCACACCAAGGGTGCAAAAATTTCGGCAAAAAGAAGCAATGAAAGAAGAAAAAAGAAAAGCTCAAAACAGAGAACGGTCCAGAAGATACAGGGTTAAGAAAAGAGCCGCTGAGAGAGCGAATGAAATAGATGATTCAGATCCTGTTTTAACGCCGGAAACGGCATTTAAAAGTCGAATGGCGAAAAAAAGAGCAGTAGATAAAACGAAAAAGGTGCTTCCTTCAACACCAAGGAAAAAGATGGAGGTCGTAGAGAAACTTGTGAAAAGTCCACAGACAAGAAAAGCTCTTCAAAAAAGAGGTTTAATGAAGTCACCTGAGGAGGAAAAGGAAATGGAAGTTTTGAGAGCCGTAACGAGTGACCTAAGCAATGGAATCCAGCGCTTAAAATGGGACAACAAAAGTGAAGGCCGAGCGGCATTTGGAGCGGTTAAATCAATAGCGTTTGGCGAAGCAGTGAAAGATAAGAGGCTTGCTTCTTCTGTCTCAAAGTTTGTTTCCTTGGATAGACGTTCAGTCAGTCGAGGCATAAAGCGCAGGTTTGATGTTCTGAAGGGAGATGAACCAAGCTGGCTCCTTACAAAGAGGAAACCAAGGGTGGATTCACTCTCTGAGGAAGTCAAAAACTCTGTCTGTCTCTACTGGACTTTTGAAGCCAGCAGACCAACAGGGGACAAGAAGGATGTTGTCAGAAAGAGAACCGGTCCAAAACAATATATCGAACACCCAAAACATGTTTTGGAGCAAACTCAAAGTGAAGCGTACTTCAACTTCCGTGCTGCTAACCCTAGCGTTCAAATTTCACAGAGAAAATTTGAAATGCTTAAGCCATATTTTGTGAAAGGAGCAAAGGAAAGAGACAGAAGGTCATGTTTATGCCGTAAACACGAGGAAGCACGTATTGTGTTTAATGAATCCCTCAAGTTCAGAAAAAATGCACTCAAAGAAAATCCCTCTCGTCCCAGTGACGACGTACCCTTGCCATCCTTACTAAATGAAGCTGTAGAAATCACGCTCTGTCCAAAACCTGAAGGCAGTGATTTCCACAGACTGTGCTGCATTGATCGGTCCTGTGAAGAATGTGGCACAAAGCTGTTTGAGCTTCTTCCTGAAGAAGAGTCTGAAGAAGGCAGCACTAGGTGGAAGCGTTTCGATTACGTTTTGACCGGGAAGGTGACAGCATCTGGGGAGCAGCAGCAGAAGATTGCACTGGTGCAGAAAGAATCAGCACCCAAAGAGCTCTTCAAGTATTTCATCAAGTTACTGGATGAATATCCCTACCATCAGTTTATGGCTGTTTGGCAGAGGAAGCAACTTGATGAACTACTGGAAAACCTCCCCCTTGGGCATGTGGTCTGCATACATGACTACTCAGAAAGCTACTTGTGTCGTGGGCAGAATGAGATACAGTCCCAGTACTTTGATGTGAACAAGGCAAGTCTTCACATAACTGTATTATTTCGCCATGCCTCTATGACATGTGATGACAAAGAAAGTACACTTGAGGAACCAGTCGTCATCAAAGAGCACCTGTTTGTGATCAGTGACGATCCAGTGCAGGACTACGACTCTGTGCACCATGCCCAGTTGCTTGTGGCAAAGTACCTCAAGGAAGACCTGAAGCTGAATGTTACCAAACTGCATGAGTTTACAGATGGCTGTGCAGCTCAGTACAAGTCAAGGCACTGCATGGGGGATTTGTCATGTTCACTGGCGGACTTTGGTTTTACCATCCAGAGAAATTTCTTTGAAACCTCCCACGCAAAAGGTGAACAAGACGCTGCTGGATCTCATGTGAAACAACAAGCCTCCCTTGCTGTAATACGAGGGACAGCAAGCATAACAAATGCTAAGGAGCTTTGTGACCACCTGTCTACCCATTTCTCTTATCCTGCACCTTCATCATTTCCCTCCCGTTCCAAATCAGTAAGCTTGAAGAGAAGAATTTTCTTCTATGTTCCATGTGATGGTCCAGATTCAATTTCCCGAAACAGAGAAGGGCGCAAGTTTGGAACTATCAAAGGTATCCGAAAGTTGCACAGTGTGGTTACTACTCCTCAGCAGTGTAAGATCCTTGTGCGTCAACGTTCCTGTTACTGTGGCGAGTGCCTTTATGACAACTTCACAGAGTGCCAAAACAAGGAGCTGGTCGATGAATTGGAGGAAATAATCATACAGAGAGAAGCATCTGGTGCCACTACCCGTGCCCAAAGTGAGAATCCAGTAGATCCTGATGCAGAACCAGTACATCTTCATGTTGCCGATCTCGTAGGCAAAGATAGCATTATTGCTATTGCTGCAGATGAAGATGACTCCTATGATTACTATCTCCTCAAAGTAACGACTGATGGGCCAGTCATCCTTACTGGGAATGTGGAAGATGATTATGGCTCTGCCTTTCCTGCCGGCAGTAGTGTCCTTAGAGGACATTTTTTTCTAAGGGACAATTTGATTGACATGACATACAAGCTTGATCTACAGAAGGTTGCTTTGGTTTATCCTGGTACTGTACGCTATGTTTGTTCTGAGCTCATGCAGAGAGGCAGAGGCCGTAAACAAGTGTTTCAAGTTCGCTGGGATGTCCATGAAGACATAATTGCCTCTTTGTAACACAAATGACAACTGAATGATTGACACTTTTTGCAATGAGTTTTGTTTTGATAAGGTTTTTTTTAAATTGGCATGGTATTGACAAGAACATTTCAATTTTCAAATAAAAACAAAGAATGTTTATAAGACAGAAAGATTATGGTGTCAAAAATGTTTAGCGCATTAACTGTTATCTGTTTGTAAAAAGTAAGGCATTATTGTAATATTTTTACTTATTTTACGAGTAACCAAGGTCGCAAAGTATTATGGGTCATACAAAAAATGCTGACAAAGCAACTAAAATTATGGTATAAAAAATGTTTAGCATGTTAACTGTGATTCTCTTCATAAAAAGTAAGGCATAAGTGTAAATTTAAAGTAATTTATGCCCATTTTCCAAATCTCAAGGGCCACAAAGCCTTATGGGTAAAAACAAAAAATGCTGACACAGCAGCCAAAATTAGTGAAGCATGTTTATTTAGCTTATATTACTTTCTAATCTCCCAATTTGACTTGTTTTGATGACTTTGAAAGAGATTTTAATAAATTCCATTTTTTTGGTGAATGTTACACAATTGTACATGCTTACTGTGCTACTGATCATACTAGGAACCATTTTGTAAATAAACCCTCATCCAACTTTGATTTAATCAATTGGGTTAAACAACTTGGAATAAAACATTTTAGAGGAGTATTTTCAAGAGACAATCTGCCGAACCTGATGAGAAACAATGAATGTGGGATAGTCAATCTTGTTTCACAAATTGGACCAGGTACTCACTGGGTATGTTATCGAATTGGTGACAGATACTGTGAATACTTTGATTCATTTGGTTTAATGATGCCAACAGAAGTACAGAAATACATGGCTACAAGTGGAAAACAACTTGAACACTCTGGAGATGAGATACAAGAAAGGGATTCAGTATTGTGTGGATATTGGTGTTTGTACTATCTTCTCGAGAGACAGAATGGTAAATCGATTCTGAACACAATACATAATGCTGAATTTGATCCAACAGACACAAGAGTCAATCACAGATTCATTATAGATTACTTTGAAAATATCTAACTTATATGTATAATGGTAAAATCATATTGTGTGAAACAGAAGAAAGTCACTGAATGTGTACCAGGAAGTGAAAGATATCAAAAGACAAAAAATGGTCGAACTGTGATGAAATGTACTTGTGCTGAATGTGGAATCACAAAGACTAAATTTGTCAGAAATCAAGGAAACTAATTAGCCCGTCTGAAGGGGCGGGCATACTAGATTCAGCTGCTGATATGGCACTGACAGGATTCTTAGAACATGGAGTCCCTTACTTAGCAAAAAAAGGTGTAGAAATGGGAAGATATTATGCATCAGAAGCAATGAGAAATCCAAAGCTGCAAAAGAAATTAATTGACAAAGGACTTTCCCTCGCAAAGCCTGCAATCACAAAGGTTGGTAAAGAAGGCTTAATGCAATTGAGCACTGCTATTAGACCCAAACGCTCTGACAAGAAAAAAATGTATAAAACAGATATTGCTGGAGTTGATTATACACGTGGTGGCTCATTGCTTGGAGATATCATGTATGCAAAACCAGAAGATATACAAAAATGGGTAGCTAAAATCAATAAAATGGGAGGCGCGATTGATATCCATAAGGTAATTGCCAAGCTTCCTAAACCAAAAGCAGGTTGGACTCCAAGTAAGTATAAGTATATGGGACCATACAATCCATTGCATGAACAACTGGAATATGATCCATTGACTGGTGAGGTCTTGAAATGGAATGTACAACCTTACAATAAGGTGGATGAAATAGCAGCTTACCACTATATTTGTTATGATATGGGAAAAAATAAAGGCGATTGTGATAGAACAATGGTCGAGTCACTAGATCAAATACCATATGGTGAGATGCCAAAATGGGGTCAAACAGCTAGATTCTTAATCGACAAAAAACAGAAACTTGGTCTCGGTGTTTCAAAAAACGGAAAAAGCCGTCGAGTGAAGAAAACTGGCAAGAAAAACTAGCTGATGAATTACATGCACCCATAAAACGAAATTTCACTCGGCGGCGTGTGATTGTAAATAAAATTGATGAAATATGGGCAAGTGATCTAGTTGAAATGCAACAGTTCAGTAAATGGAATAAAGGTTATCGATATCTTCTTATGGTTATTGATGTCTTCAGCAAATATGGTTGGATTGTCCCATTGAAGGATAAGAAAGGTGAATCTGTCACTGAAGCATTCAAAACAATATTCAAGGAAGGCAGAAAACCAGAGTATTTATGGGTCGACAAGGGAAAAGAGTTTTACAACAAACACTTGAAGGACTTGCTAGAGAAACATAGTGTACAGATGTACTCAACTGAGAATGAAGAGAAGTCATCAGTAGTTGAAAGATGGAATAGGACAATTAAATCCAAAATGTGGAAGCAGTTCACTGTTCAAGGTAATACACAGTATTTAGACATGTTACCAAAATTAGTGAAACAGTATAATAATACCAAACATTCAAGCACAAAGATGACACCCGTTGAAGCATCTGATAAGAGGAATGAAGGAACTGTTTACTTCAATTTGTATGGTGATATGAAAACATTAAAACAGAAACCAAAATTTAAAATAGGTGATAAGGTCCGAATATCCAAGTATAAACGGAATGTGTTCGACAAGGGCTATACACCAAATTGGACTGAAGAAGTGTTTACAGTTGATAAAATCCAATACACTAATCCAATCACTTACAAACTAAAAGATCTTAGAGGAGAAGATATTGAAGGGAGTTTTTATGAAGCTGAATTATTGAAAGCCAGACAGGATGTATTCCGTATTGATAAAGTCATTCGCAGAGACTAAGAAAAAACAAGCATTGGTGAAGTGGAAGGGTTACAGTGATGACTTCAACAGTTGGATACCGTTCAAGGATTTAAAAGACATATTATAAAGAGAAAATTATCTAACATATATGTGAGTAGACCCTACAGTATATCTGTTATTTGCTATTATGTAGCCAAGAATATTATTATTCCTGACTATATTTAAACACAGGTCGAAAATGAATTAAAAAAATAAATTACTATAATATACAAATGCAAAAATATTCCTACAATAATAAAGAATTGGATGTATCAATAGATTGTTATCTTGATGATAACACTGACATTTGGTTCAGAGGAAGAGACATAGCTATTATTCTCGACTATAAAAATCCACAAAAGGCAATCAAGGATCATGTTTTATCTGATGATAGAATCTTAAGAGACCACAAAATAAGCATAAATTCACGATGTAACAAAACGGTCCCTCGTGCTGAGGCCGCTGATTCACGATGTAACAAAACGGTCCCTCGTGCTGAGGCCGCTGATTCACGATGTAACAAAACGTTACCTCATGCTGAGACCACTGAAAAAACTTTCAAATGTTTTTTTATAAATGAATCAGGATTTTATTCACTAATACTGTCCTCTAAAAAACAAGAAGCTGTAAAATTCAAACATTGGGTTACATCTAAAGTGTTGCCATCAATCAGAAAACAGGGGTATTACAATCAGTTCAATGACAGAAATAATAACATGCTGATGATTGAAAGTGAAGATGATCTGCATTATAAGATTGTTTCATTCATCAGAAAGAAATATGAAGGTGCATTAATGGTGGCGGGATTAGGTGAAAATCAAATAAGCCCAAACATGAGAATCAGAAGTTATAAGAAAGGATATATGGCTGGACAATGTGATTTAATGCTAATGAATCCCACAAGAAAACACAGCGCTCTTTGTCTTGAATTCAAAAGCCCAACAGGTGTGTATAAAGTGTCAGACAAACAGTCTGATATGAAGCTAATGTATGAGAAAAACAACTGCAAATACATCATGAGCAATAGTTTCGAAGACTTGATTCATGAAATAACTAAACACATGGAAGAAAGCAAATTATACTTATCAAGAAGAGAAAGATTTAAAAGAAAATTAAATTGATATAAAAATAAAAATATATAGATTATATATGGAGAATCAAAATGTCAAGAGAGGTCGGGGAAGGCCTAGAGTTCTCAGTGATGAGGAAAGAAAAAAACACAAGACTACCTATATGCTAAATAAAGAATGGTTCTGTAACATATGTAAGACAGGACATAACTACACAATGGCAGGGAAATCTTGTCATATTAAAACAAAAAAACATCAAAAAAATATTCTTCAATAATTACAATTCAAAAGGATCCAGTAATTGGATCAATTGAATTCTCAACCATATTTAAATGCAGACGGAAATGTTTTAAAGAAATAATAACTATAGATATATTATAAATGGAAAAAATTATCGAAACTAGTAGTAATATGGACAAGAAAAGTCTCAAAAAATTGAGCAAATCCAAGCTAATCGAATTGCTGTTGAAGCAGCAGAAAAAGCCTAAAGTTATTATAGTTGATGACACAAAACCTGTACCTAAACCAAGAACAAGACCAATTCCCGCCCCAAGGACGAAAAGACCAACTGTGAAAGAATTGGTTGATTATTTTGAGAGGAAAAGATTACCAGCTCCACCTGCTGAATGGTTGGAAGAAATAGAGCAATTGAAAAAGAGACCAATTCCCGCCCCAAGAGCCAAAAAGCCTGTGCCGGTTCCAACACCCAGAACAAAAATAGAGCAAACAGAGAAAGCTCTGAAAGGTTTCACAAAATCTTTTGAAATCAGTATAAAAAATAACAAAGACCCGCTTGCGCAACTGCAAAACACAAGAAAGGCTGTTGCATATAATATTATAAAATTGTTGAATGAAATTAAAGGTCTCAAATTCGTTGAAACGCTAAAGGTAACATTCGCAAAAATGACTGACGGAGCAATAGAATACAAAACCGCATATTTCAACAGTGTAGCTCAAACAATTGTGAATAATCTGGAAGTAACTGAATCACTACAGTTGTCTAAAGACCAAATAATGAATAAGATTGCAGTTTGGGTATCTGAAGGTTCAGGTTGGACTGTTGATTCAGTTGATAGTCATTATCTTAATGTTGTGAAATATGCGCCAATGAGAGGCTCCTCATACATAAAACTACCAAATGAACTTAGAAACAGTGTGAAGGGTTTAATTAACTTGAAAAATGAGGATAATGAATGCTTCCGATGGTGCCACATCAGACACCTGAACCCACAAGAGAAATACCCACAGAGGGTTAAAAAATCAGACAAGCAATACATTGAAAAATTGGATTATTCAGAAATTGAATTTCCAGTGGCAACCAAACATTACAATAAGATTGAAAAACAAAATGAGATCAACATCAATGTATTCGGTTATGAGGAGAAACAACCTTATCCAATATATGTATCAAAAGAGAAATATGCAGACTGCTTGAATCTGCTTCCAATAACTGAAAATGAAAACAAGCATTATGTGCTGATCAAAGATTTCAATAAGTTTATGTACAATCAAACAAAGCACAAAGAAAGAAAACACTTTTGTATGCATTGCTTACAGTGTTTCAGCTCTGAAAGGGTTCTGAATGATCACAAGGGCAACTGCATGCAAGTAAATGGCACACAGGCAATAAAAATGCCAAACAAAGATAACAACATACTGAAATTCAACAACTTTCATAAACAACAGCAGGTACCATTTGTGATCTATGCTGATTTTGAGGCCATCACTGAAAAAATACACGGTTGCCAACCCAACAGTGATAAATCATATACAGAGGCTTATCAGAAGCATACTGACTGTGGCTACGGCTATAAAGTGGTTTGTTGTTATGATGATAAATACAGCAAACCAGCAGCAATATACAGGGGTGAAAAGGCTGTGTACAAATTTATGGAAGCTATGCTGGAGGAGGTCAAATATTGCAAGAATGTTGTGAAAAAAATTTTAACAAACCATTGAAAATGACTAAAGATGATGAAGAGAAATTCCGAAAAGCCAAAGTTTGTCACATCTGTGATAAGAAATATACTGAAAAGGATATTAGAGTCCGAGATCATTGTCACATTACCGGCAAGTATAGAGGTTCTGCTCACCAAGATTGTAATCTGAAACTCAGAGTGAACCCAGAAGAAATAAAAATACCTGTTATATTCCACAATCTGAGAGGCTATGATAGTCATTTTATTATGCAGGAGATTGGAGCCATTGTTAAGAAGCACACTTACAAAAACAAGAAAGGTGAAGACTGTCAAATGAATATCAATGCTATCCCAAATAACATGGAGAAGTATATGGCTTTCATGCTCGGCAATCACTTGACATTCATTGATAGTTTCCAGTTCATGAGCTCTAGTTTGGAAAAACTTGTAGGCAATCTACCTAAAGAAGCCTTAAAATACACCTCACAAGAGTTCAAGGGAAAGGATCTTAATCTGATGGCACAGAAAGGTGTTTATCCTTACAACTACATGGACAGTTTCGATCAATTCAATCAGAAGCTGCCCTCAAAAGAATTCTATAGCATACTGAGTGATGAGCATATATCAGATGAAGACTATACGCATGCTCAGACTGTTTGGAAAGCATTCTCTTTGAAAAACATGGGTGATTATCATGACCTGTACCTTAAAACAGATGTACTCCTACTGGCTGATGTATTTGAAAACTTCAGAAAAACATGCCTTGAGTACTATAAACTGGACCCGTGTCACTATTTCACGTCTCCAGGGCTATCATGGGATGCCATGCTTAAAATGACTGACATTAAACTAGAATTGATGACTGATATTGATATGTTCCAGTTCATTGAAAACGGTCTGCGCGGTGGTATCAGCTATATTGCCAACTGTTACGGTAAAGCAAATAATAAATACATGAAAGAGTATGACGAGAAGGCGCCCTCGAAGTACATCGTGTATCTTGATGCTAATAATTTGTATGGTTGGGCTATGAGTCAATATTTACCAAAAGGCGGATTCAGATGGATGACACAAAAACAGATCAATAATTTAGACCTGGCTGTCTATAAAGAAGATAGTGCAAAGGGTTTGATACTTGAAGTTGACCTCAAATACCCCCAAGAGTTACATGATCTACATAATGACTACCCACTTGGGCCGGAAAAGATTAAAGTGACTGGGGACATGCTATCAGATTATTGTAAAAACATAGCAAAGAAATACAATATATCAACTGGTCTGGTACATAAACTAATACCAACATTAAGCAACAAAGAAAAATATGTGCTCCATTATAGGAACCTCCAATTATATACTGATCTCGGTTTGAAAATAACTAAAGTCCATCGAGTATTAGAGTTCAATCAGTCCGCGTGGCTCAGACAGTACATCGACTTCAACACTCAGAAAAGAACTGATGCAAAAAATGCCTTTGAGAAAGACTTTTTCAAGCTGATGAATAACAGTGTATTTGGCAAAACGATGGAAAACCTCAGAAAGCGAGTAGACGTCAGATTGGTGACTGATGGGAAGAAGCTATTGAAATTAGCTAGTAAACCCACTTATGTCAGCAGTAAAATCTTCGATGAAAATCTAGTAGCTGTTCATAAGATAAAAGAAACACTTACTTTAAACCGGCCAGCATACGTGGGGATGTGTATTCTAGACCTTAGCAAGACACTGATGTACGATTTCCATTATAATTACATTAAACAAAAGTATGGTAATAAGGCCAAATTACTATTCACAGACACAGACTCACTGACCTATGAAATTGAAACCCAAGATGTCTATAGAAATTTCTGGAAGGATAAAAATAAATTTGACAATAGCGACTACCCAGAATGCTCTCCATATTTCGATAAGACGAATAAAAAAGTTATTGGCAAATTCAAAGATGAGGCAGCAGGAGTACCCGTTTGCGAATTCATCGGTTTACGATCGAAAATGTATAGCTATATGAAAGATAACCGAAAAGGAGGAAAAACAGCGAAAGGAATTAAGAAGAATATTATTAAGAATAACATCAAACATGAAAATTATAAAGACACTCTATTCAATAATAAACAGTTGCATCATAGAATGAAAACAATCAGAAGTCAAAACCATCAACTTGGAAGTTATGAGATAAATAAAGTATCACTCAGCTGTTTCGATGACAAACGATATATACTAGAAGACGGAATCAACAGTCGCGCATACGGACATTATCTTATCAAAAATTGTTGTTAATTCAAAGACAACCAACTTTTTATCAAAATGGTCTTACTTCTGATAAAAATATCAGAAAAATAATTTATGGGTACATTTTTGATTGGTTAGAAAAATCATGCGACCGTCTCGTGACTCAGAATAATAGCTATAGGCGATGACTCATTTCCTGTTTTTCCGAGAATGTCACGCTTGGTGATTTTTCCGAGAATGTCACGCATTTTAATAAACTATAGATTCCATCAGATTGAAAGTGTGCTGACCTTGGTTCCATCAGATTGAACAACTATAGATTCCATCAAATTAAATAACTATATATTCCATCAAATTAAATAACTATATATTCCATCAAATTAAATAACTATATATTCCATCAAATTAAATAACTATATATTCCAGAATACGAGACCAGAAGGCGAGTAGTATAGTGTTTGGGGAAAACGAAATCAATTGATTTCGTACCCCCAAACACTATACTACTCTCTCTTAAGCCCCCCTCTCTAATAAGCCCCCCATTTGGGAGTCGGTTTTTGTAATAAGCCCCCCCCCCCCCCCCTCTTTTGGAACACGAGATTTTGTAATTATTACCTGCTATTCCCTCTTACAAAATACATTTTATGCGGCCCAGTTGGTTTGTTTTTAAACAAATATACAATAAAACACACAATACTGTTTCCTGCTTGGTATTAAATAGTAAAGTTTTAATGCAGATGTTTGAGATTTGTACAGAAACTATTTAACACAAAAATGGCGTGTTCGAATACGCTCCCCCCTCTCTATTAAGCCCACCTATCCAATAAGCCCCCACCCCCTTTTTAAGGCCTGAAATTAAATAAGCCCCCCGGGGGCTTAATAGAGCTTTTACAGTTCATATAAGAAAAAGTTACAAAAACTCCAACAAGTACAAAATTTTGTTACTCACAAACTGCATTTATTTCTTGGTGATTGCAAGATTACCTAACAAGAAAGGTCTGTGCTAAATTTGAAGTCTTGGGAGTGACATGTTTTCAACATAGAAGCAAGAGAAGTTTTGTTTCAAAGGTCAGTTTCACGCGAAAATGAGGACAACATACTGTGTTGGTTGCGGTTTCATCATGGTGTTAGATATCGAGAATACACTGCTGACAAATGTGCCAAAGAAATGTTTGTAATATGTAAAATGAAACCTTTTGCGGACTAATAAAAGTCACGTTTCTGGCTTGTAAAACCCTCGTTCCTGGTGATACCAGCACATGCACTAGCTAGACCAGCCGAACTGCTTTCGTTTTGCCTGCCTCAAGTATGGACGACCTCAAAGATGCTCTCGTCAAACTCGGGTAAAACTTATTATGTTTGCTTTGATCGTTATTACAGTCAACATTTTGATAAAGTATTGTAACTAACCAGCTGTAATTTCTTTCCAGTTACAGCAGGTACACCTCACTGCCTTGCAAATATCTTTAATCGAATAGAAATGAGAGCCAATGAAACTGTCAAACAATGCAGACGTAGAGTGTACCGGCGATTATTTGGAATTCTTTGGGTAAGTAAACTCCATCAATATTTCCCTGCAAATGCTTTTGTTTGTTCTTTAGTGTGCACGAAGGCTGAATTTCTGATGCCCGAGAATGTACAGCCACACCTTGCACATTCCCATTGGTAGGTGTAGCGGCAAACGAACTTTGAGGCCGAACGAATTGCCAAGAAATTGCAGCCAAAGAAAATACCAATAGGGGGTAAATTACGAAGGTTTATTTCTCTAATCTCTGATCTCTAACCTCGTAAACTGCAAATTAATTGAAATAAAGGAAAAGTATAAACAATTATACTCTATCAGAGCACATGACGACTAACGAGGCAAATAGACTTAAAGCAATGAAAATAATGAGTAAAAGGAACTAAGTGCCACGGCAAACAAAATATATTAAACGAAAATACCGAAATAAAGACGAAAAAGCTTGCCCAAAAACGAGATAAATAAAGGAAAATTATGACTAGAAATAACCGCTTGATGATACAAGGGCGGTGACTACATAATACACACAGAAAACAAGATCATACCAAAAGAAACGCTACTTTGCATAAATGGGACAAGCTACAAAAGTAAAAACAAACGAATAAAACTTACATATCAGTCCCTATACGCCAGTGGCTTGAAACCAAACAACTAACGAAATCAACTTGGGATGAACGACGCGACCGGTGAACAGTGAAAGCGCGTACGATACGATAATTAAAAATAAGCGGGAGAGAAAAACTATCTGAAGGAATCAAATGGAACAATGGCCAACTGTAACACAAATGTCATGCAAATCTGAAGTCACGCATTTACATGGGTCCCCTGAAACACCAACGTGTTTCACTACAAATAGGATAAGGGGTAAGACATAATGAAAAAAATCTTAAGAGTTGATGCTTTAAAACTATCAACACAGTCAATGCTCCTTGGCTGGGATACACCCCGGGATTCACTTTTCATAGTCATCTTTAGACATCAAGGTATTCTTTCCGCCATCGTGACCAAACCTCATTGGCCAAATGTTGGACACGCCTCCAACGCTATTAATGATGGCTTCCACCTCGCACATGAGCGTTTCAAGTGACTTGTTGTCCAGCTGTAGGCCATTGTTCTGAAGAAGTAGGGACAGGACGCTTGTGACGGTATGGATCTGCCACTCCCAAACTCCACCCATGTGGCTAGAAGACGGAACATTCATAGCAAAGGTGAACCAATCACAATTCTCCTGAAGTAATTCTGGTTTGATGCATTCGTGGTCGAGTTCTGCAAGCGCAGCCTTCAACTCACGCTTGGCGCCAACAAAATTTGTTCCCTGGTCGCTTCGTAGTTGGAGAATTGGCCCTCTGCGGCATATAAAACAACAAAGTGCGTTTATAAAGGCATCCGTTTCAAGTGAAGTGGAAGTCTCCAAATGAATGGCTCTTGAAGCTAAGCACGTAAACAGAACTCCGTATCTCTTCATTTCTTTCCTGCCTTCTTTGATGGAAAAGGGCCCAAAGTATTCAACAGTTTCTAGTCGGTCCTCTGGCAGATCTGCCATCTTCTGCTCTACCACTGCAGAACGCACCTTTCTATAGACAAAACAGCTCCAGATGTAACTTCCAACTGCAGACACTTTATTCTGTGAAACACCAACTTATTGGCAGCGCTATTTAACGAAATAGAGTCCAAGTACAGGGCGATTAAGAAACAGAAGCTATTGCTGACCAATTTGTTGAAGAGGGTGTAACGTCAGAAGATGAAAAAATAACAGACAATTCGAAACTTGGGAAAGAAATCAAAATGCAATACTTGGAACCTTTGCGAAAATATTCCAGTTATCAAAAGGAATTTAGTAGGCCCCAGTTGCAGAAGCACTCAAACAAATGGCAGAAAATATGGCTGCTAAACCACAAGTAAGTAATGTAGAAAGACTGTTCCGTCATGGGATGGATCACAGAAAGCGTATGCCACCTGAAAAAAGAATTCATCCATTGGAGGAATAAATATAACCTAGATAAAGAGGAACAACTTCAATGCTTCCGTAAAGCAATGCCCCGAAGGATCTTGGTGGACAGACCAAGTGAAGACCTGCAATAACATAGATAGAGCTTGGGAGATACTTGACATCGAGTTCACAGACAAGAGGAAGTTGATGGATGAGCTCCTTTCTGAAATAACCAATTATGGTCCTGTAAAAGGTGACTGGAAGAATCTGGCTCATTATGCCACCTCTATATCTGTGTTCGTGAGGGATATGGAGGACAATGGATATCCTGTTCGAGAAGCCTGTGAAGCACCTTTATTCATGTCAAGACTCTTGTCTAAACTTGAACCTAAGGATAATGCAGACTTCGGCAGAGAGATGCAACGTGAAAATAAAGAAGAAAATGTCACCAATTTAGTTACTTGGCTCCACCAAGAGGCAGCGCTCCGATCCAGAGGAAAGAAAGAAACCAAAGCTGAAAGCGTGCATAGAGAGCGAGGGGCGAGAGCAACCTTACTGTAGGAGATCGGAAAAACATTTCAATGATGCCAGCATGACCGCTGATGAATCCTGTCCCCTTGGATGTAAAGCGAAACATCTCGCTTCGCTCCAACGAAGGGCTAACACTCGAAATGTCAGCTAACCGAATCCCTGTACGGTGGTTAATTTACATTATCAACTCCGTTGACAAACCAAATTTTCGTTGTTTCACTCCCCCACCGACACAGCAACACAGTTTCTTTAGAAACTAATCCCCTTTATATCAAGGATTGACTGTCAACCAAAGATGGGAGATTGTGAGGCAGAACAGAAGATGTCGTAAGTGCGTAAGAGTGTCACATCACACGAATGACTGTAAAAGGGTTGAGTGACAATCAAAATAAAGTAGCGATACTTTTTTAAAGTGACACAATATTAAGGCAGACAGCAGATCTTTTCCCATTTTCATAAACAAAAAATCTCCAGACTTTTTACTATTTTTTCCGGACTTTAATTTACATACTATTTCCAGGTCTGGAAATCTGGTTTACAAATTTCCAGACTTTTTCAAGTATTCAAGACTCTGTACAAACAAGGACACTGCGGCTACAAGAGCCTGATGCATGAAGCAAGACGAAAGTTTTGGATCGGGCTCAGGAAAATGGCTAAAGCTGTTGTAAACAAGTGCGTCGTTAGTCAGAGACTGCGAAAACAGCTCCTAGATCAGTTAATGGGTCAACTGCAAGTATTCGTGGCGGCGGGATTTCCCCCATTTTCGAACACCGCTATGGATATGTTTGGACCACTTTAAATCAGATTGAACCGGAGAACACTCCAAGAAGCCCAAGTTGTGATCTTCACATGCACAACCACCAGAGCAGTTCACTTGGAGCTCATAACTAACAAGTCATCAGAAGCCTTCCCAATGGCGTTTCGTTGGTTTTTGTGTCTGCGTGGCCATCCAAACGTCTGCTGGTCTGATTATGGTCAAACTTTGTAGGAGCACAGGAATACTTTAGGGAGGTGATTCAAAACTGGGGCATTCCCAAAATACAAAGCGCCATTTCAGAAGAATTTGCTTGTAATTTCGAGTGGAAGGTGGAACACCCCACATGCAAGCCACCAGAATGGGGTTGTGGAGTTACTAATCAAGTCCGTCAGACAAGCCCTCAACAGCATGTGCAAGCACCAGGCATTCACGGAAGAGCAGTGGAGGACATTCCTAGCTGAAACTACCTAGAAGAATGGTCAATATCAAGAGTATGACAGTGTTATTCAGCAACACTTCCAAGGAGTTATCGAACTGGAAAGGAGTTTTACATACCATATAAAGGGGTCACTAGAGAAAATGCTGAGGGTACTAAACTCCGCATTATGAGGCCTCAGCTAGAGAGAAGGAAAACCAGCCATCGCTAAATGACTGCCTAGATCTTCAGAATGACATGCTCGCCATTTCTCCTTGGCACCTAGATTTGTGGGAAAGCCAATCCCCTGAGCTGGTCAAGGAACTACGCGACAGCCTGTATGTCAACAACTTAATGACTGGTGGAGAAACTGTCAAACTAACCACAGCAAAGAAGGCTACCGCAACAGAAATATTAACTGTGCAACATTTACAATTCACAAATGTCACTCCAACACCCCGAGCTGGATTCACCCGGTGAGCCACAGTCAGCTCAAGCAGAGTATCTTTGATTCTGTAAATAGCGCCTTTGGACCCTTGGGAAAGAGCACTTTATAAATGTGTTAAATGTACATTAAGCGTGATTCTCAAGAACAACCCGAATCACCTAGAAAGATTTATAATTCCCTGGAGATATGACATCACTAGAGCCATGAAGCTCAAGTCCAGCAAAGAAACCCTCGAGCATGGATCACCCATGGAATTGCCGTGGAATGTGAAAAATGAACATTAACTTGATTTTGAATAGTGTAGCGAACAGTGAACATTGCCTCTCATCTTGGTTCTTATTTTGTTTGTTTAGTTTTCACCCCATCCGAGTGATACGACATGTACGTCCTTTCCAGGAACATACACGGGGGAGAATCTCTGGGACTGGGCCGCTGATTTGATTGCATAACATATGATCAGTTAACAACCAGAAACACATGAAAGGGCGGACAATAGAAGACTGCTGTAACCAAGCTAGAAATAGATTTTTTAAATCGTGACATAGAGCGAACCTTGTAAGTCTTTTGCGTGTGATATTAAATCCTTAAAATCTAGTGACTTGCTGTGGATACTGTCTCAAGCAGCCGGAGAATTCCAGCAAATCAGAAGATAGAAGCAATCAGCCACATGGATCCCTCATCCACACTCCAAGACAAATTACTTGTAACAGCCTCTTCATTTTCCCTCCCCCAATGTTGAATTCACATGAGTCAGGTAGAAAAAAATTCTGTCACTTTTTTTTTACATACCCAAAGCCAATTCAACATTGGGGTGGGGTGGGGTGGTGTGTGAAAGGTGACAGCCATGGGCTGAGGGAGAATGCAAGGAACACCTTGTCATGCTGTGACGTGAGAAATTATGACCTTTCATGTAGTGTTACAGATACATTTGGCAGCGAGTGTCTACGGTTGGGTGGAGGGTGTTCTAGACAGGTGTAGAAGGAGTTGGTGAAAAGTGGATAGTGGTGTTTGTTGACTGGAGATGTTTATGTAGCATGACTTCCATATGAAGGGATTGAAATTTACAAGAAAGAGCTTTGTCTATGCAGTCATCAGCAATGAAGTGGTTGAGGCTCCCAAAAGTCATGACAAACAGGGCATTTTGTTAGAAAGGAACACAACCATCTTTGTACAAGCAAAGAGATGTCCTTTGTGAGTGGTGTCGTTGATGACAGAAACACTAATGCTCAGCATCCGATGGAGGGTGTTTTCTCTATTCCACCGGATTCCACATGAGCAGCAGATTAATTTACCATTGTGTGCATTGTGTACAAATGTTATTTGCATTGTTTGGCACCCAACACTATACGTGTCGCGACACACCATGGTGTTTGGAGTCTATTTTCCTTGTTTTGTGCTTCCTGTAGGAAGCTACCATCATCTGCGGAGCTTTGTAGAGTGAGCTCATACTGTGAACTTAGTATGGAAGTGCACATTTTCGTGACTGTACAGTAGTATATGGCCATTTGAAACGATCCACCATGGTGACTCGTGTTTGGAAAATGTCTAACTTTTTAAGGAATGACTCACAATGGTGAATCATCCAATGATTTCATAGTTTAATTCACAGTTGCTGTGCTTCCATCATGCCACTCACTAGCACTAACAATTGACAGAACCTAATTGAATTAAGACGCTTTGTCAGCTACACAGCTGTGTATTATGTTCATGCAACACTCATTGGTAATGATTTAATATTTGGTGAGCCTTCCTTTACTGTCAATCACCATTTTAATGCGTTTAGGCATACACCTTATCAAAGTGTTAACAGTTTTAACTGGTATGGAAGAAAATGTGATTATGACACCAATTTTAAACTCTGCAAATGTTTCTCTTCATAACTGTAGTTCCAACACTTGTTTCTTCAACATCCTACCCAGTGTAGTGTCATTGTATTGTATTACTGTCATGTGCACTGAGAGTGAACCTTTTGTATGAGGAAGGATTATTACTGTGTTAGAGAACTAAAAAAAAAACGCCAGTGATGCAATGCAACTCACTGGAGAATTCCCGTTCATTTGTGTGTGTTTTCTAACAGCTTATCTTAAAGAAAGCGCTTAAAGACTGTAGTCTTGCAGACCTTCCTCAGCAGGATGCAATTTCTTACATGTTTTCTACTAAACTTGGCATCACTGCCAGCTAATCTCTGGGACCTAACCAACAAGAGCAGCAATTTTCAGTGGAGCCCTGAGAACCAGTTAGCAGTAGACAAGGTCAAGACGGCTATTACATCAGCCAGTTCACTACAGTACTTCAACAATACACAGCTAATAAGGTGTATCAGTCTGTCGCTTTACTGGTACTCGATACCTGCAATGTGACATGGAGCAGCATTGAGGAAACTACATGTGATCAATTAAATCCAGCAAAGAGAAGGGCTGCAAAGATTGTTTTGGCAACCACAGATTTAGATGCCAAGGAGAATTAAAGTGACTTCTTTTGAAAATTGGGAGGGGAACCTAAATGCATCAAGGGGTCTCCTCCTGCATTCTTTAAAGATTATACTGGGGCCTCTAATAAGATCCACAAAACAAGTGGAAAAAAATTATTACTCCCAACAGTGAGAACAGAAACTGCGAAAAGAGCTTTTTATTTTAATGGATCAAAACTTTTTAACAATCTACCCAGTAATTTGCGAGAGTGCAGCTCCGTTTCAATTTTTGAAGACCTTGTTTTACTTTTTATAGGTCAACAGTTTTCTAGTTTTTAGATGTTATTGTTAAAATTTTAGCTTTCTGTAATTTTTTTTCCAGGGTCCTTATTGATGAGGTTACCCTGGTATTGCTATTATTATTATTATTATTATTATTATTATTATTATTATTATTATTATTATTATTATTATTAACATCAAAACTGTGACCACGTAAGTCTACGCATCTCTTCATGGTCTTGGTGCAACCCTCCTCCACAACAAGGGAGCAATAGAGTATAGAAGAAATCTCTTAACAGAAACAGAATCACACTGTTGTAACATCGAAAGAGAGGTGTTAGCTACAGTGTATCATACACGGCCTTGAGAAATACCATTTCTTTGCATACTGTTGAGACAGACCACAAAGTGCTTGAGGCGATTTTCAAGAAACACCTCTCAGCAGCCCCACCACGAATCACAAGGATGATGATTAGTAATATGATGGTGATTAGTAATACAATGAAATATGAAGTTACGAATGTTCAAGGAAAGAACATTCCACTGGCAGATGTACTATCTGGAATCAGCTCTGATTCCACAATTGAGTGGCTGAATTGCACCAATCAACTTAAACAGGAAATGGCTAAGGATTGAGTTGCTCTCCCTTCGTTCAGTCATCATGTAGGGTTGGCCAAACACAAGGTCAGAATGCCCAGCACACCTTCACGCATTTTGGAATTACTGTGACAACCTTAAAGTTGCAGTTGCAATCATCCTGTATAGAACACACATCCTCACCCCAAGGAAAGGTGCTGCAGCAATTGCACTATGCACACCTCGGCACAGAAAAGTGCAAAATTCATGCCAAGGGGTCCGTGTTTTGGGCCAACCTAATCATTACATTGAAGAGATGGTCACATCCTGCGCCCTCTGTCAGCACAACCAAAACATGAATGTGAAAGAGCCACGTATGCCACATGACATTCCACAAAAGCAATGGCACACAGTTGGTACTGACTTATTCTTTTGGAACAACTTCCCTTACTTGGTGGTATCTGATTACTACAGCATGTTTCCATTGGTGAGAAACTTGGCTAACATTCAATCAGATACGACAATAGCACACCCGAAATCTATATTAGAGGAACACAGAATCCCAAATAAACTTGTCACTGGCAATAAAACTCAGTTTGCCCTGCCTTATTACATGAATTCAGCAACACATAGCTTCATCCATGTAACTACTAGCCCATACTACCATCAAACCAATCGACTACCATGCAAGAGGTAAAAAATGAAACCCCAGCCAGAGCAACACAAATAATTTAGATGAAAGTGCTACCTTTGTAATTACATCTGCAAACAGTTGGACTTTCTAGTCTTCTCTCGGATAAGTACAATAAACAATAGGTCCCATCAGGCAACACTTGTTCCAAATAATCTGTGGGACATTAAATAACTTGCACACTGTTCGAAAAAAACAGTAGGGGATGCAGTTCCCAGTGTGGTGTCTTTCTCTCTCTCGTCTGTCTTTCACTTTCATGCATGGGTAGAGTGGGTGGGTGAGATAAAATATGGACTGATAGCGACTGCCAGAGGTGCCTTTAGAGGCTGATGTCCCATTTCACCCCAAAGAAGAATTATAAACTGCCATGAAACTATGTAATATGTGTGGCATATAAATCCGTTACTATTACTGAACTTATGAAATCATTTAATTACTTACAGCTTTGATCATGGTCTTCTCATGTGCAGACTTTATTGTTACGGTTTTACTTATGGGCATTTTGTTTGTATGTTGAACACTATGCATGCTTAAAATAGTCCTATTTGTTAACCATAATCATTGCTAACTTGCCATGCAGACTTTACATGTGTGAAGATGCGCACCCCGCTCTCAACTTAAGTATGTTGTGTTCTCTGCGAACTTGTGTGTTGAATCTTGGCCATCCTACACCAGAATCACAACATGAATCATAAATATTGAAATGTTTTCCAGCCAAAAAACAACAGGAATCATGAATATCCAGATTCAAATGATTCTGCATCCACAACCAGCACTGAGAAACGAGAAGATCCAAAGCTCAGTTCACAAGAAAAAGCCAGCCTTAATTTAAACAGGAAGTTACTTCATTAATTGTAAACTGCAGAAGCAGTCTGGTAAAGTCGCCTGGCCAGTGTTGTAAATTATCCCTGAAAGCCCTGATGGGGAGAGGATAATTAGGCATGTATCTGTATCAGTAATTTCATTCGGGTCTTTGCAATTAAGAAATGCCTACACGTATGGACAAGTTTAAAGAGCCTAAGAGAATTTCCAAACTGTCCAAGAAAAATGAAACTTGCGCATGAAGAAACCAAAATATGTCAGACTGGAAATCTTATGGCCACAGTGTGGATTTAAAGACAAGCACGATGTCACCTTACTTTCTACAAACAATGCTGCGGAGCAAGTCTGGAATCTGTGCTATCAAGTAGCATGTGCAAGCCATGAAGAAACCAGGCCATGGTTCCTGGAAAGCCAATTAAACTATCCCCTGATTAAGGGTTAAATCAAGATTAAATTGCTTAATCCAGGAATAACTAGTCAGGGGTTAAAAAGGCGTTCCTCAAAACAGATTTATCCTTCGATTAACTAGCCCTCTATTAAACTCGGAATAAACCAGTCAGACCGGTTTTTCACAAGCAAATGCGTGCGAAATGATGATGCACTGACTGGAAAATACGAAGCAAAGATGTGCACGAACTTGAAGCGTTTAGTTGTTTTCTGATTCACGGAAAGAACAGTGTCATAAATTGTGTTAATCAAACCATCTTATTTTTTCATAGATAAAAAAGGAAACAGAATGGAGATGATTCTGTGCAAGGTGGCGAGAAATTAACTTGTAATCCAAATTGGCTGGAATGGGTGAGTTAAGATCTTGGCTTGGTTCTTTCAGTGTTATTGGTTGAATCTGTATATTAAAACTGTAAATTTTGAAAAAGCGTTGTTAAATAGGTTGAATGGTTACAAAGATAAAATAAAATTCTCTTTTTGAAATCAATAAGGTGATGTTTAATTTAGAAAAATGCCCTTTTATTTCCTTTTACCTTCTGCCTATGCAGTTTGTAGCGGGATTTATCCATCGATTAGCGCTAATCGGCTTTCCAGGAACCAAACCAGAAGTTTACAAATTGTACGATGCTGACATGAACAGTGTGTATGTTAACAGCTAGTACAAAGTTATTCTCCTGGAGCAACTTCACATGAAAGAAAGTATCTTCCTTTTCATGAGCTTGTGCAAATGCTCAGTGCTGGCTATAACAGCTACAAACAGCCTCACTGATGAAAACATGGGTGGTCATTTCCTTGGCAAAAGTGAAGGCAGAAAAGAAGCTGTGCAATGTGCATGAAAGGAAGAAAGCAAGAACAAAACCCCGCCTCTGAGACGTCCTGCACTTGCAAACAATGTGCGATTGATTTGTGCAGGCAATTGCACAGCAAACAATCTTGTTGGCATAGCAGTGATTTGTTCAAGAAACTAATTAATAAATATACATGTATTTATGCTGAACAAAAACCTGAAAAGAATTATGAAACTATGCCTCCACTAGGAAAGCAGCAATCAGGAGGGTGCCTGCACATTTCACTCTTTGGTTTAATGTTCACATAAGGATTGCAGCAGTGATGTTGAAGGATTTGCTAAAAAACTATAATGCACTGGGGAACGCTACCACTATGCCAACATTTTAAAATGCAAGTTCCAAGCATTGGCCTCTAAAGGCTGGCACACACTAGGGGAATATTCGCAGGGAATGGTTGCAAGGAACACTTCCCTTCATGTGAACTAACAAAAATCTATTTGCAAGGACCAAAATTGTTCCCTGCAAATGGTCCCACGAAATAAAAGTTGTTTGAATTCGCGGGACTGTTACCAGGGAACATTCCCCTGAAAAAAGGCTTGTTCCCTTTGTGTGAAGTGTGCGTGGGAATATTGAGGGTCCCCTGTATCCCTCAGTAAAATGCATTCACGTAAAAATATTGGAACTTTTCACGCGTCATGGATAATTCCCATTATTCCTTCACGTTCACGCAAAAATTGAATAATTCGCGTTTCACTTTAAATTGAAAAACAAATTCACTGATTAATGTTTCCCATCGAGTAACCAGTTTAGGCTGTTTACACTCCAAAGGTAGCTCGTTCTACTTGTAATCTCAATGTCGCTAGGTCTGAGAGGACTTTTAACGGCTCTTTGCAGATGATTTTCAAAAAAATGCTAGGGTATGGGCAATACTCCTAATGATGCTACGCTTCATGCTACAGACTTTGAGGGTTGTGAACCACTTGGCTGATACCAGGTGATTGACGACTTAGTACAATGATGATGATAATTTTATTTGGCTCAGCTCAGTTTTACACAACATAAGTTAAGTTTACATGGGTAACTAAATACAGTGCAACTAGGGAATAAAAGAAAATTGAAACAACAAAAACGAGAGAGAGTTGGGATCATCCAAATAGCAAAGGCTAATCTAGTGGATGACCCCTCTAATGGAATACAATTACACACAAAATTAAGAGTATTTAATATATATATAAAGTATTTCTTCATGCGCTAAGGCAGACAAGGGTTGGAATAACAATTAAGGATAGAATTCTTAAGGTTTTTACGAAATATTCTAAGAGAACTTGAATTAGTTATACTTGTGGGCAAGGAGTTCCAAAGTCGAGGACCAGTGAATTTTAGAGAGCGTAAGCCATATTGAGTGGTATTAACTGAGGCTACAGTACCAAG
>JAEMWC010000074.1:235000-285000 GCA_016490735.1 Pachyseris speciosa
TCCTTCACAACAGAATTGTCACTTCTGTTCCATAACATGGCGAATTTTAATGATATGCAAATTTGTTCCCTAAATGTCACAGGTCTGTCCAACAACTCAAAGAGACGCGAAACTTTCTTATGGTTGAGAAAAAAGAAATTTTCTATATATTTTCTACAGGAAACACATAGCTCAAGTGACACTGAAGCCTATTGGCATTCTGAGTGGGGATATTCAGCTTTATTTACTAACTTCTTCAGTTCTAAAGCCGGTGTTGGTATTCTTTTCAACAACAATTTCCAGTTCAATATTTAAGATCCTTAATTGATCCTGAAGGAAGATTTATTATTGTCGATATCGAGACAAAGGGTGAAATATTAACACTTCTGAATATCTACGCACCCAATCAAGATGACCCTACCTTTTATAAAAATGTAGGTGAAACCATTTCTTCCTTTGAATGTGATTTCATTGTTTTTGGTGGCAACTTCAATTTAGTCTGTGATGTTCATTGTTCAATCTCGTAATGAAGTTGAGCTCTTAAAGCAAAAATTTGAACTAATGGATATTTGGAGAGTTCTCAACCCAGATACTAGGCGTTATACCTGGAGAAGGAAAAAAACAGAAATTCAATGCCGTTTAGACTTTTTCTTAATTAGCAATACTCTCTGCCCTAAAGTTCTGGAAGCAGAAATCTTACCCGGTTACCAGACTGACCATTCAATGATTACTGTTCGTCTTAGTGCTGCAGTCAACCCCAGAGGACCCGGTTTTTGGAAACTAAACACGCATTTCTTGACTGAAACAGACTACGTAACCTTAATAAAGAAGACCTTAGCGGAATATGATGGCCAGTGTGAGGTAGATGAGGTGTTAAAATGGGATGTAATTAAAATGCAAATTAGAGCAGTTTCGATTAAATACGCTGCTACCAAGAAAATGAATTTTAATAAAAAGGAACATATTTTAGAGAAAGATATTTTGACACTTGAAAGGAAACTTGATGAAAGGAAATTTTTGGAAATTTTTGGAATCGGAACTAGCAACTAAAAGACAGCAGTTAGAGGAGATAATCGGTTACAAAACGCAAGGAGCCATCATGAGATCTAAAGTGAAGTGGTATAATGAAGGTGAAAGAAATACATCATATTTTAATAGTCTGGAAAAGCGACATTTCAACAGTAAAACTATCAGAAACCTTAAAACTGACAATAATTCACGGGTCTCAACAGACCAAGAAATTCTGTACGAAGCTCTATATTTTTCTATAGAAGAGCAGAATCCCCATAACGAGTGCGAAAAACTTTTCTTTCCAGATGATAATGACCTCAAGTTAAGTTACAATCAGAAATTGTCCTGTGAGGGGCCCCTGACACAAGCTGAATGTTTTGAGAGTCTTAAGACAATGGAAGCGGGCAAATCTCCCGGGACGGATGGCTTGCCTGCAGAATTTTACAAAGTTTTTTGGAACGACGTTTCTCCTTTTCTGCTTGCGGCTTTAAATTTATCTTTCTCTAAAGGGTATCTTTCCATTTCTCAACGAAGAGGACTAATAACCCTGATACCTAAGAAGGACAAACCCCAACAGTTTTTAAAAAACTGGAGGCCAATAAGCCTTTTAAATTGTGATTACAAAATTGCAGCTAAAGCTATAGCAACAAGAATTAAACATGTTTTACCAAATATAATTAATAACGATCAAACGGGTTTCCTCAAGGGCAAGTCAATCGGCGAAAATTTTTGTTTACTAAATAGTATAATAAGCTACTCAGAACATAAGAATATTCCTGGTTTGTTACTGTTTGTCGATTTTGAGAAAGCTTTTGATACCTTAGAATGGACCTTTTTGGAGAAAACCCTTTCCTTTTACAAATTTGGCGATTCTTTAATTGCCTGGGTTAAATTAGCAGTAGACATTAGCAGTAGTATTCAGAACAACGGATGGTCCTCAGAATTCTTTTCGCTTAGTAGAGGAGTTAGACAGGGATGTCCCCTATCCCCCTACCTTTTTATTTTGTGTTGAAATACTGGGAAATGCGATTACAAATCACGATCAAATCAAGGGGATAAGCATACTTGATTCGGAATGTAAAATTAGCTAATATGCAGATGACACAACTTTAATTCTTGACGGGTCTGATACCTCGATGCAGCAGTCCTTTAGCCTACTTGATTCATTTGCCGAAATTCCCGGTTTAAAGGTTAATTACGAAAAGACAGAAGCACTTTGGATAGGCTCAATGCGTCTGAGCAATAGAGTGATCGCCGCTTTCCAGCACATCACATGGTCTTTCAGTAAAATTAAAGCTCTGGGAGTTTGGTTTTCAACTATTAAAGAAGAATCTGAAAGTTTGAATTATCAGGACAAAAAAGAAAAAATTTCCAACATAATTGAAAAGTGGCAGTTTAGAAGGCTAACCCTCCTGGGGAAAATAACCGTTATTAAAAGCCTGCTTGCTTCACAGTTAGTACACATAATGTCTCCGCTTCCCACATCAGATGAATATCTCAAGGAAATAAACAGTCTTCTATATAAATTTTTGTGGGATGGTAAAAATGATAAAATCAAGCGAGTGCATATGATTAATGATTATTCAAATGGTGGACTTGAAATGTTGGATATCTATAGTTTTAATTGTGCTCTGAAAGCGAAATGGGTTCAAAAGTATATGGATCCTAACAATAAAGGGACAAGGAAATTGTTTCTAGACTTCTTTTTTGGGAAACATAAACCCAAATTTCTCTTCACTGGAAACCTTAAACCGGATGACATCACTTTCTTACAAATAAAAGATCCTTTCTTCAAAGACGTAGCTGAATGCTGGTCCCGTCTTAATTTTAAAAATCAGCAAGCCAATTTTTCTCAGGCACCAATCTGGTATAAGTCACTAATACGCATTGATAATAAACCCCTGTATTTTTCAAGCTGGGCTTCGGCTGGTATTTGCACTGTTAGTCACCTCCTAACGGAGGGTCGGAATTTCTGTTCATTTGATGAATTTAAGAGAAGATTTTCTCTGAAAACAAATTTTCTCCTTTATCATAGTGTTTTGAGTGCAATTTCTGAGATGAAAGGCGATTGTGCTCGAGATCCAATACAGGATAGTGCTGACACTTCTTCCAATCTGTTGACGTCACTACACTTTTGTAAAGTAGCCTATAAGATATTTATAAAAGAAATTGCTTCTCGGCCACATAAAACCCAAAGCAAATGGCTCTCGGATTGTAGAACGTACGGTGTTGATAAGATAGATTGGTGTAAATCCTACAATCTAGCCTTCTTATGTACTCGGGAAACCAAACTAAGAACCTTTCAATTCAAGTTTCTCCACAGAAGAATAGCCACCAACAGCTATCTGTTCAAAATAGGCATCTCACAAAGTGACCGTTGCTGTTTTTGCAAAGGTTCTTCAGAGACTCTCTTGCACCTTTTTTGGGAATGTCCGTACGTACAATCCTTTTGGAATGAAGTCAAAACCTTCAAATCTCCTTTTTCATTACATTCTTCTAAGTGCTAGACACTATATTTACAGGTCTAAATTAATGAATTCATCTCTTTCAAGAGAACCCTTTACACAGGGTATCCATACCTGTTTTAATGTTGAAAAGCGCTATGCTATCCAAAATGGAACCTTAAGTAAATTTCGCATGAAATGGGGGACCTTTACTTCCGACTCTTTCTGGTGGATGGTGAGGGGAACAGCAAACCTAATGTTTAATAAGTTTTGAAAATAGTTTTACTTTATTTTTGTTTTTTGTGAAGATTGTAAGAGAATTGAATACTAGTGTAATTTTTTTTTCTTCTCTTGTATTAGTAAGAAGTAGTTATTATGGACCTTGTAATTAATATGACGCGGGTGTGTGTGTGCATATGTATGTATGTGTCTGTACGCATTTTCAGTGTACTTCTAAGCATTAAAAAAAATTAAAATTAAAAAAAAAATTCTTTCCACTGATGAAGCAATGGTAGCCTTCAAAGGACAACTTAGTATGTTTCTTTAAAACCTATCAAAGGAGGCATTAAAGTCTGGAAATGTGCGGATGCATCAAACGGCTGTTTGCAATCTACAAGTATACACTGGCAAACAAGATGGTAGCATAACAGAACATGGACTTGGCTACGTGTTGTGTGAGAGTTGACCAGGCCTTTCATTGGAAAGTTTCACCACGTTTTATGTGACTATTTTTTCAACTCAATTCAACTTGCATGTTATTTATTGAGAGATGACACATCTGTGTGGAACAATTTGCTCCACCTGCAGAGGCTTTTCGAATGCTTTGTCAGCACAAAAACCCAATGTGAAAGTTTTACACAAAGGAGAGTCAAAATTTTACCGTCATGGAAACCTTGTTGCATCAGTTTGGAAAGACATCAAGTTAGTTCACGTTCTAAGCAACCAGTCTAATTCGGATGGCGACCAAACAGTTCCCCTTGGCTGTCCTTTTTTTCCCTTGTTAATTGAAATGGAAACCATCCATTTTGCGACACCTATTTAGCTATTCCTCTTCTCAACTCCTTAATCACCCCAATTTTTTTTCACTTAAATGCAAGGTCAATATCCTTCAAACATCGCCACGCCCGCCATCTGCTTTGTCTAGTACCATCGATTATAGTTGATAGACACTGCAACTACATGATGAACTAGAAGGCATGTTGTACTGGGAGAAAGACATTCCACTTCCCAGATCCCTTGGAAATGAGCTGTATAGATGGGAAACACTCTGGAAGGCAATAAATAGGAAGCTTCCAAAAAACCTTTCACTAGCACACGGTGCTTGTGATGAAGATGCTTTTCCAAACATACATCAGCTTATTGGTAATTGCCTGCACCCTATCGATCACAAGCGCAGAAGCTGAGCGATCATTTTCACTCATGAAACAGATCAAGACCTGCTCTAAATCATCTATGTCTGAAGAGCGATTCTAGTCCAATACATTCCAGGTTGACAAGATATGTAAATCCTTTGTAAAGGCTCATGCAAGAAGGCTCTTTCAAGCTAGTCTGCTCGATTAAACAGGTAGGTAGATAGCAACTTTTTAGTACAAAAACGTCCTCTGAAATCAAAATCAAAAAAGTCTACATACTCAAAACTTTATGTTAAAACAGGACTTCAGATACCAAACCTCTCCATACCCTTGGCACTGGGACTTTTCCCTTCATCTCTCTTATCCCTCCTATCTATCTCTTCGTTCATTGATTTACGTATTCACCATTAAGTTATTTTGCTTTCCATAGTTAAGTTGAAAAATGTTAACATCATAAACTATATGCATGTTACTTTTTAGTGGAAGGCAAACAGCAATGAAAGGATGGAAAAACTGGAACAGAAGAACTGTTAAGGGCCATGAAAACATATAAAAAAATCCACAACCAATAGAACAAAAGAACAGGCATTGAGGTCATTCATCTGATCTATGCATTCAGCTCTAAATTGCCCATCTTTCGCTTATAACAGAACAGTACATTATGGAAGACAGCTAGATCACAAAGAAGTGGATCACCCAAAACTGCACAGAGGTAAACCCAAATGTTGCATTCATAACTGAAAGAATGTGTAGTAGATTTCATCAAGAGCAGAAAACAGTGGCAAGCAATGTAAAAAAGTGTCACAACCTCCACGAGCTGAAATATTCTATAACTACTAAAATTCGAATTGACCAGTACCCACAAAAACGTGAAAAATTTCAATAACCATTGCATAAAGTTTGTACATGTCCTTCTCCTTCACACCACAATTGAAGAAGTGCTAGATGCAGACTCAGTATTGCCAATGGCTGACCATACACAGAACAAATCAACAACCATGAATTCAAAAAGGTTTTGCAGGTAGACAAAATGAAATAAGCCCAGCTCCTAGATCACTAATGGCTTAAACGTGGGGACTAGTAGAAAGAAGATGCAGGAGCTATAATAATGAGCAGAGTAGAGAAAGAGTGTAAAATAATAAACAATTGAAATCTTTCACACCATAAATAATAATAATAATAATAATAATAATAATACAATTTTTATAGCGCCCTATCCAAAAGCTCTAGTGTGCTTTATAATTAAAGTTAAAAAGTTAAAACTGGATGACAATTAGATAACTACTCATTAAAATAACGCTTAAAAGGATACTGTACGTTTTCAGATTACGCTTAAAAGAAAAAAGGTCTTCGCTACATTTTATGCTGTCCAGAATATCATTCCATAATCCTGGTGCAGCAACAGAAAAAGTGTGATCACTGTAGGACTGCACCACATCACTGCCGTATGAAACAAACTCATACAAACAAACTACACAGGATGACCACACCATGAATGATCCCACCCCTGATTGTCTGAAATGTCTCTTACAGGCCCCAATTATTCAAAAAGTGGATACGGTAACTCTACTCAGCCTGTACATGTAAGTTGTAATCCATGAACAGCAAGTAATCCACTGCATAGAGTTATATCCGGTCTTTGAACAGTAAGTAACGGTTCAATAACAGCATTTCCACAAAATGGCTCTTCATCTGTTATATACAACCAGGGCAAGGATGTTAAAACAAGCTATAGTCTACAAATGGTGAAAATAAGAAACCATGATGGTGTCCTTCTCCGGAACAATCCTCCTCTACTCTGTAAAACAACTAATTCTTTAGGGGCCTTTAAGAAAAAGCTGGAAGACACTCATGAAACATGGGGCTCCACCAGAGCAACTGTAAAACAGAATTTTTGTTTCATATTATTTAATTTCACTGAGGCTTTTTCCATTTCTATGTTTCCTCTCTGTTATGCTCCTTTGATTCCTCGCCTGTATAGATCGTTTTCACGTGACGTCACATAACTTCTGGTCGCCAAATTGGTGGAGTAGTCTTTCCGCAGAATTTTAAAATGGCGCTCGGTACTCAAGAGAATGAAGTGAAGTCAAGCGAAAATATCAATGAAAAAGCTTCCATACCTCTTTCAGATTATGCTAATAAGTTGGAGCCAAAGGTCAAGAAACGTTACCTCGAAAAAATATCAGCAATTGGGATCGATCCTGTGTTAATCAAGACCAAGAACTTCGAACCCGATTGTTTACCTCCGGTGGAATCGACGGATCTACTATTTTACCTTGTCTTAGAAACAAGTTACTACACAAAACAGCAATTGAAGGGCTCGGAGCATAACCATCCTATGTCGAATTTTGAGTCGTTTTTCGATTTTGCTTGGATTTGTCTGAATTTCTGCATGTGAACTGCAATTCGATGGAAACACATTGTATGGTATTTTTTTGACTGATTCATCCAGAATCCAGAAATGCATTTTTTCTTACGTACACCAAGAAACCAACCTTCCATGGGAGTGGTTTGCAAGTTGCATTACATCTTCTTAGTAAGAAAAAATGCATTTCTGGATTCTGGATGAATCAGTCAAAAAAATACCATGCAATGTGTTTCCATCGAATTGTAGTTCACATGCAGAAATTCAGACAAATCCAAGCTAAATCGAAAAACAACCCAAAATTCGACATAGGATGGTTATGCACCGAGGCCTTCAATTTAAAGCATTTCGAAGCCTACAAGCGTACAACCAGATGGTATCTGGATTTATTTCAAGTGTACAGGGCCACATAGTCAAGGATAATTTTGTAGTTTTAGCGAAGGTAAGACATTCGCAGAGAATGAATGACTCATTGATTCCAGTGTGGATCATTACCGACAAGCAGGGAACTATTATTTCTGCTTATTGCTGTGGTTGCAATGCTGGTCTTGGGGAATCCTGCTCCCATGTAGCCAGTGTACTCTTTTACCTCGAGGCATGGACAAAAATTAATGGAAAAATGTCATGCATCTTACCCCAGACTGGAGAGGTGGAGAGGTGAAATGTCCTTTTTGCATTGAAAATTGTGACTTTGAGAGCTGTTTCTAAAAGTTCGTCATGTTTGAGAAAAGACAGTTCTGGTAATTTTTGGCTTAAAAAGGAACACGAGTATTTCTACCAAACACAGCAGCAGCTTTTTACTGTGGAAAGAAAGTACTGTGACTTTGTTGTGTGTGCTTTTGATGGGTGTGGTGCCGCCAAATTTTTTTACCAGCGAATTCTGCGTGAGGAACAACACTGGAATTCTGTTTTTCCCAAGCTCACTAAGTTTTGGAGAACATGCATTCTGCCTGAAGTGCTTGGTAAATGGTACACAAGACAGCACTTTATGGCTCAAGTCCAAACTGATAAACACCCAGAACCAGGTGGCATTTGCTACTGCAGAAAGAACACTGATGAAAAAGGTGTCCTTTGTTGTAATCCCAAATGTCCCATTGTTTCTTTTCATTTATCATGTCTCAAGATTGGAAGCATTCCAAAAACTTGGTATTGCCCCCATTGCAGAAACTTAACAAAGTTCAAGAAATCAAGGAAAGCCAAAATGAAAGAATCAGAGGGAAAAAAGGATCCCAGTGTCCCTAACCCAGCAATGAGCTATGACTTCATCTGCGTAAATCAAAACCCAGTGAATCTGAGAAACTGCTACACTGTCATAATGAATCATGCGAGAATGGCAGATTTTTTCACCTTAACTGCCTAAAGTACAAGAGGATGCCTAATAATAGCCAGACTACATGGATTTGTCCATCTTGCCGCAAAAAGGTGAAAGTGACCCGCCCTCATAAAGATGATGATGACGATGATGTGACTTTTATTCAAACTCTGAGCACACCAACTGAGAGGTACAAATCTATGATGAGCCTTGGGGATCATGAGTTCAACCTAATTTCATCACCCACAGGATGGCTTGATTGTACTATCATACATCAGTGGATTTCAGAGACCAACACTTGGTCCTGTAGGGCAGTTTGACATTGTAACATCTGACTTTGTACAGGTTCTCCATGTCAACAACAACCACTGGGTATGTGTTAGTTCAATCAACTGTGCCCCGGGCCACGTTAATCTAATGGACAGTCTATCAAATCCTGTACTATCACAAGAAATTGTGGACTTAGTTAAAAACTTACTTGGCCCTAGTTACAAGGGAATCAACTAGCTGCCTGTTCAGCAGCAACTAAATATGAGTGACTGTGGGGTGTTTGCAGGGATGGCGCAGTGGTGAGAGCACTCGCCTTCCACCAATGTGGCCCGGGTTCGATTCCCAGACTCGACGTCATATGTGGGTTGAGTTTGTTGTTGGTTCTCTTCTCTGCTCCGAGTGGTTTTTCTCCGGGTTCTCCGGTTTTTCCCTCTCCACAAAAACCAACATTTCCAAATTCCAATTTCAACTGCTTGTAAAGCGCATTTGATCATATACACATGGAAAATGCGCTATATAAGTTCTAAGTTCTTCTTCGTTCTTCTTCTAAGTTCTTGTGTATGGGCCAAACCCATCGCAAGTACGTTTTAATATACCAATGATGCACCCCCACTTGCTTAATTGTTTCAAAGCTTGTGCCATGTGGCTTTTTCCAACCATTTAACTAAGAATATATACTCAGTGTTCATAATAACATTGCAGGTCAGTATGTTTAAAGCAGGGTTAAGCTATCACTGATTCAGCTGATCTGCAAAAGATATATTTTTGTCTTCACTTTGCTCCAAATATTGGTTTAAAATCCAAATTGAAAACCCTATCATTAATCAGCTTTAAACAACAAAGCCCTGGTGTTATTATTTCAATCAAATGGAACAATTCCAGGGCAAAGGTTTACCAAGGCAGAGCAGACATTGATAATCCTGTCAATCATAGGAGTTGATGCTTCTTGTGATCCATTAGGGTTACACATTAAAATATCAATCGGAAGAGTTCCACTTAAAATGGTATACTTCCTTCGCAGAAGACCAATGACCCGTTCCACATGGATTCGCACATTAGCGATGCCCCTGGTTCCTTCCACATCCACTGGGTCCAGTTGTTCTTTACCGCGTGTGAAGGCAGGAATTGCCAACTGTGCATGCTTAAGCATAAGGGATTCTTGAATGGTAAACCCCCGATCTGCCAGCACAAGGTCACCTGGTAACAGCTTGTCCGTCAAATATTTGTCAGAAGTCCTCCCTCTTCAAGCTTTAGAGACAAATGAAATTGTTGCCTGTGGAGTTATGCCTATCAAGACTTTCACAGTGTTGTGATGTTTGTAGTTAGAGAACGTTTGTGCACGTGCCATTAGGTTTCACAGTCTCTCAATAAACACTTCAAAACAATCGATGATTTCTGTAGTCTTCTTTCCGAACGAATGCTGAAAACATTGAGGCATGGTTCGCCACAATTCCTCACGTTCTGGCCACTTAATTAAAGGCCGCAGCCTTACGTCCATCACGACCATCCACGCCTGGAATGCTCTTGACACGGTAGAAACCGAGACATTAAATCGGTAAGCGAGATCTTCCAAAGGCATATTTAGTCTAAGCTTCATCAAGGTCATGACAAATTCTTGAAAACGATTTATATGTTGGGCCTTTCAAGTTACAAAAAGATTAAGACGAAGGAAAACAGCTTTCAACGTGTCAAGCGAAGGTAATCCGGTGTTAAAATTTACTTTCTTGTCGTCGTTCCGAAACACATCTTCGCAAAAATAATGGTCGCTGCGGTGGCACTCCAGGTACTAAAATAGTCAAACTCCTCTGTTTATGTACTGGAATCGACACACTTTGGAAGTTCTTTGGCAAAGGATATATCTGAAATCTGTTCACCCACTTCATTCAACTTAAGTTTCTTTGCTGTGATTTCCTCTGCAAGCACGCGATCCCTCTCTTCTTGCTCCTTTCACTTCCTTTCTTTCTCATTAGCTCTCTGCCCTCTTTGTGATGCTTGATCGTTGTTTCCTCTCTCCACACTCTTTTTATGGCCCAGGTTTAAAGTCGGCACCCAGTCAACATTGTATTTGTCCCAACTTTTCGCTGCTTTTCCTGAGACGAAATGGCGGCTACAAATACAAGATCATTTGCGAGAATCTTTTCAGTTATTGCAGAAATCCAACGCGATCGCCGTTCAAAGGATAATTTTTCCGCTTCTTCTCCTTGGTTTTTGACTACTGATGGGACTCGAGAAAAATGAAGATCTTTACCTGGAGCGCTTTCGCTTGTACAATCAACTACCACGCAAAAAACCATCTTCACAGTGAAGATGCGACTCGGTTTGTTTACAGTTTTACTCCACCAATATGGCGGCGTAGCGATGGTTACTAGGCTTTTGGTCACGTGAGTGAAAACGATCTATTTTAATGTAACAATGAATGTAACATGGGGTCAACTAGAAACCAAATGGTTCACTTAGCCACCATACTCAAACATTCAAATTAATCAAGATTATTGATTATTGTGAGAATGCACCCTGGATGATGACCCAGGATGATGATGATGATGACGATTATCATTATTATTATTAACAATAGATCGAGCAGAAAACAAACACACATGATATTTACTAACCTCTTTATTCAGTTTTTATTGCTTTCCTTTACCATTTTAAAGCAAATTTGTCTTTCTTTTAACACTGGAAAGTCATCCACAGCCAATACTGTATTTCTTTGACTCAACACCCTAAAAAGCTGCTTTTTAGCACATTTCAAGTGCTCCCTTCGAGCAGCCATTTTGAACAGAATTTGCTTGGTCATTAGAGCCTTTATGTAGGCCATATTTAAGTGTATTTCTTGCCATTTGAAAGGGAAATGACTCTCGTCATGCACAGGTTACCCAGAACATTTCACCGCTATTGAATTTCTCATCATGTTTTGCAAATTTTTTCAGTTCCCAACCTACAAGTTGGAAATTTAAAGGCCCTGTTGGAAAGAGTTAAGCAAAGTATAACCAAAAGATGACACAACAACAGTGGTAACATGAGTAAAGAGTTGGAAGAACCAATCCATTCCATTATAACACGTCTGCTCAAATAATACACTTCTACATCAGCACTCCCAGGTTGCAATACAATTTACAGTACAGCTACATAATGTCAGATATTCTATCAAGAACAACATTTCCAAATTCAAAGGAGTGAGTGACAATGCAAATAGAATGAATGGAGAGTCCCTTTGAAACTTGCATCTCCTTAAAGACTAATGTGTTGTGGAAGTTGAAGTTGACAGAAGAACACAACAACAAATATTGAAGTTGAGAATAATTATTTGTCAGTCCATTCTTTCTCATTGAAAGAACCAGTTTTGTTAAGGACAGGGTTGTCAAGATATTGAGATCCACAAAACATGCTTGGGATGCCAATTTGGCTCCACATGTGGGTGCCAGGAACCAGACTGAAAGATCCATGTGCCATCCTTCACCCCTGACCTCTTCAGTACTTCTGCGAACCAGACTGAGTTATCAACTTAATTATACTGTACATTAATTTTTGCAGTTTAGACTGGGTTAAAATTTCACTAGAGCGCCATAGGTAAGCAAACGTCAAACCATTTGGAATCTTTTGGAAAAGCATCCAAGCTACATTCATGTAGGAATATACATTTGCACACTTTTTCTAGTAGTTTACCTCTGTATTAAGGCTAATGGAATATTAAAGCCATTGGTTCTTAATGTCTCTAAGCATGCTTTTCATTGAAGCAGCCTAACACAGAACCTTAACTAAGCATTCTCATTTGAACTGACCCTCATTCAAGCTAGAAAAGCAAATTAAAGTGGTGAATATGTCAATAATTTGTGATAGGCATGAGACATTAAATAAATTCAATTAGTTTCAACTTGTTTGTGGCTCTTTTTTTAAATGCAATTTAATCAAGTCCAATGTACTTGAAGATTATATACCTTGTATTATATCTTTTTACATGTACTAAGTCATGACCACATTACCAATGCAGCTCATAAATGCAACAAGTTGAGTGCATCAAGTTTCGAGACAAGAGAACAAAAAAAAATTTTCACACAATTAGATTTTCACACGTCTTTTTGGAGCAGAATCCACAGTTCAGTTCAGTTCAGTTCATTTCACAGTAAACAAGAAGATCTGCTGTGATGGCTTACCACAACAACATCAAAATACATTCTTTGCATTTTCTTGTCCACAAACTTCTATTCTCAAGTAGACTAGCAAAAATGTACAAGTCATAGAAAACTTGCCCAAATTGTCGAGTGTGGTTTTCATCTTCAAGGGCTTCCTCAAGACATAAATATTTTTGAAACCATAGCTTTTCTTGATTCTGAATATTCACTTTCCGAGTTTACTTTTCATCTTCAAGGGCTTCCTCAAGACATACAGTGTAAATATTTTTGAAACCATAGCTTTTCTAGATTCTAAATATTCACTTTCTGAGTCTACTTTTACATTGTGAAATCTTCAACAAACTAGGTGCTAACTTGAAATTCCTAGCTTTGTCAGACATGGTAATGGTAGTGGATTTATATAGTACACATGTCACATAGTATTACATAAATATGGCTTCCACCATGTGCTTAACACAAGAACCAAACACTCATCAGGGCACGACATTGCGCCTGAACAGTCGCCAACCTGCCTAAGTTTGGTTTGCTGGCAACCAAGATTCAAAAGTTAGTCACCAGATTCCCTACATTTTACCTCTAAGTGTCATACGTAAAGCTTAAAAGAAGGCTGGTAAATTGGCGTGAATGACAAGGTTGGAAGCAAAATCATCATGAACTCTACAGACTCCATGAAGTGAACATGTCAACATCCGCCTTCTTGGATTTTTCAAAAGCTTTGTTGTGTATTGTGGAATGAAATGCCCTTTTTGCAAACAATACATATTGCAGGCTCAGAATGTTCCCCACTTTTGCTTTCCATGTGCTCTCATTATGACATGATTCAAATTGAAAATGAGCTTTGACAAGGCAGGGAAACTTTGTTCCAACAATTGGCTCTCCATACAATTGGGTCACCAAACACGATATTTTAGTATTTGCACAGGCTTTGGAAAAAAATATCAGGTATGATACTTAATAACGTTTTTATTAGAAACATTAGTTTAGCAAACTTGACAACTAGTTTTTATATTGTTTGAAAGTTCTGTCAACTTAAGACTTCCTGGAAAGTGGTTGGTATTACAGTGCACATGTAAGAACATGCAAGTCTGACATAAGTTTGGTAATTAAAATGTTCAATTCTACTGCTTGCTTTTAAACCAGAATTGTTTGCTATTGTTCAAATATTTAAAAGATGTTCAAGTATTCCTTAAGTTAATAACCTCACAAGTTTACATATCATATACATCATCAATAACACGTTTTCCATTGAGGAATTTTTTTTCGTTTCTGAAAAAAATGGGTACTAACTTTTTGGGTTTAGCAACCTCTGAAATTTTTAGGAGCCAAATGGCTTCCTGAGAAAAAAGTTAATGTCGTGCCCTGCTTATACATAAGGACTATGCCAGTCAAAGGTCACAAAGCTCTTGGAACAAAACGAGATAGGACTCTCAAATCTCTCTTTCCCAAGGTTTACTGGAAAACTAAAGGAACTAAGGACTTTCTAACAGTAAGACCACCTTTCAAACGTCATATTTGTCAAATATTAGTTTGTTGTTACTTTCCTTCTTAAGAGAGTTTCCTTTGAAAGAATAGATTATGGTCTGATACGCAATGGATAATCTGGGTCACATATTAGATCATTGTTGTACTGCTCTCTATTGTAATATGTTAAAGAAAAGAAATATGACTGAAATGATTGGAAAATGATAGTTTTTTTTAGGTCTTTTAGTAGCAGAGCCAGGGTGGGTCAACTGCAAGGAGTTTCTCTCAGGAGAGTGATCAAAGGTGTGGGCAAGTGCTTTCTGATGTTCACTCACCCAGCTGACAAGTGCCCTCAAAATTTAAGTGTTTAACTTGTTGCTTACATGTGTAGCACAAAAATTCATTCAAATATATGATCTAACGCACTTTACGATTACTACAATTGATAAAATATCATTAAAAATTAAATTAACTACCATATTTATTTGACTATAAGCCAAGCTATTTTTTCAGAAATTTTATATCTAAAGGGCTAATTTTTTTTTACATTTACAGAAATAAAAATAACCTCACACAGAAATATAAAATCTAAACATTAAAATACACTTGCCTAAAAAGATGCATTTTGAGCTCTCTCTTCAATGTAATAACATTATTTAGTTTCCAACCCTGCACAGCATGCAGGTGCATGCTCTCACAAGGATACTTCAGAGGCAATCATGCTACATTCTCAGCTTGTGAAACAGTGGCCATTTGAGGCAGATGTCAAAGTCTACTCAAATAAATTTTTCGCACACCCACTGCATGTGGCCAATTTGGTTTTAGTTTAACTTTCAATGAAACTACATGTCAGAAGAGAGTACATGCAAGTGTCAAGCAAAATTGCTTTTGCTCTCTCTTACTGTTTGAGTTTAAACAAATTAGTCTTTTCCAAAAAATCCTCTTAAACTTACTTTTGTGAGTTGGAAAGGTTGAACTTACTTTTGTATGTTCAATCTTCAGGAAAAGTTTTTTTATGGAGAAAAATACAGCAATGCACTTCCCAGCTTCATGTGTTCAAGTGTCTGACTCCGTGTTAATGATCTCTTCGTGTTGCAAGAGTTAATGACGTATTGACAAACACTGGGCATGCATCCGCTCATGACAACAAAAAATAACAGAGAAAATGAAAAATGGTCTTACTTACCAACAATGTAGCTCAACTGGCACTGACTACAACTTTTCTTCAACTGTCCATCTTGGTGGAAATAATACAAGCTGCAATTGCTGTTCTGTCTTCCATGAAGGGTTTCTGGTCCACTGGATTTTCACCACCTTACATGTAGCTTCTTTGTTTCTTGTTTTCTTTTTTCTTTCAAATTTTGGTTACCTTTCCTGAAAGACATCACAACAAAAAAAAGAGGCAGAAGTGATTTTCTGTTTGGTTTTTTTTTTTTTTGGGGGGGGGGGGGTGGGGGTGGGGGTGGGGGGCTTTTTGTTAGCTTTTATTAGGTCTGTAGTACAAGGCTCTATTGTAAATGAATGGTACATTCACAAAGCAATGTAGCAAAATGATAAAGGTTGATCCAAAACAATTATATTCGTAACTGGTTTCTTGTTTGCTGTCATAAATTTAACGTGTTCTAGTTGACCACTTTATTTAGACAGGAGTCATTACATGTAAATCTGAAAGTGTCTGTTTTTAAAATATACAACATCTCTTAATAACCTTGAATCACACTAATTTTCAAAGTTTCTGGTACTAACAGAAGTTCTCGTCTTATCTTTCCTGCTTTTGCTGCTTGATGTTCAACACAATAAGCTTCTTCCTCAAAGATACATTGGCATTATAAAAGAAGTACAGCTGTAGATCGTTTGTAATGGCGAGGAAACTTAAATAAAATGTTCCTCTTTATCCCAATTCTTCCATGATCAAGTGATGATTTGAAAACTTGTTTCGTTAGTTTGCTTTTACAAGACAAATGCTATTACAACTACAGTTGATTGTATTGAGAGCAAAGTTTCACAAATTGGTGTTTATCGTGTAAGATGATAGCATTTCCCTGAGCGTTGAGACGGCAAAGTGAGAAAGGTCCAGACAGCCGTTGTTGGAATCCTCATGTACACTGTACTCAAAGCCTTTTCCTGGTTGCTGTGTTAAAGGTTTTACTTTCATTCTCTAACCTTTTCATTTTGACTCATCCGGATCCTTAGGTGACAAATTTGTCATGGTGCGAGGGGTTTTGATTCTTTTCAACAACGTGGCGAGAAATATCATAATCATCTCCCGTGAAATACGCATCCCACGATTTTCAAGGTCAAAAGATTTTGGATCTTCAACAACCTACAAAAAATATAGCCCATTCATTTCGTCTTCGTTCTGAGCTGCTATACATTGAGCAAAATAACTTCGTACCGCAAACTTCGGCTGACAAAATGTGCATTGCGTTACCATGTGCAAATACGTAAATAAATCTTGTTTCAGGTATACAAATTTTTGGCATGAACTCCTGATTCATCCAGCAAACAGATCATGGTTTCTGTGTCCTTTAACAAAGTGATCTGTGGCTGTTTTAAATGTAAGCATTTAGTGTGCAATTGCTTGCGTGTGTTCTTCGAAATTCCAGTTATTTTCTGTTCGCTAAAGTTTATGTATCGCGACTGTTTACCTGGGAGCTAGGGAGGGAGTATTTGACAACAGGTTCACAATCAAGTTTCTGCTTTTGAAGCTGTTCATTACTTAGCATTAACATTACACCAAGAAAATTAACCAAAAGTTAAAAAACTCGTTTTAGATATTTTTCATTTGTCGATCGAAAAATAAAAGTAAAAGCATGTAAATATTTACACTCCTGCGATAGTCAATCAAACTTTTGGAAATCGAACTCAATCAAATTCATGGATTGAATTCAATTGAGTTCGGCATTCAAACGAAATCGAACACCAAACTTTGTGTGAGTTTGATTTCCAAACCAATCGAACTCAATCAAACAAATCAAACTCAGTGGAACTCAATCAACAGCAACAGAACTCAATCAAAGGATTGCATTCGATTGTGTTCAGTGTATAAATTATTAATTTGCTATTACAGTATTGTGCAAAAGTAATGCAAACGAAATTCATCGAATTTCGTTCTTTGTTTGCACGAACTTTCGCTCGAAATTTCAAGCGAAAAGTTTCACCTTGAAAAGATATTTCGAGCAAAATTTCGAGGAACTATCGCACAATATTTCAGAAGGTCAAACGAAAAATCACTATTGCGAAAATTCGCAGAAGTGAAAATTCGCACGGCAACTCGAAGCAACTACAGTGACCAAGAACCTGAGCAATAGCAAGGTTCACATCGTTTCCAATCACACAGCTGAAAAGTTGGTCCAATTACCTGAACGAAACTTATTGTAATCTGACTTGTAAATGTTAACTAACAAATGAATGTCTTTTTTGTTTACAAGTTTTCGATTTGTAATGAACTCAATGATGCTATATTTATTTGCACAGAAGTGAACTACATGTATGAACGACTCAAATGCGGCAGAACAATAGCTGCATTTGGAAAGTGTTACGTGAATTTAATTGATGTCACGTTGTAACTTCATCCGAAATTTATGCCAAAAATTTCCGCTTTAGTGACTCTCACACAATGCAAATCGCGTAGTGCGTGACGCGATTCGCGTAGCGTGCGACGCGAATCGCTTAGCGCAGGAAACGCGACGCGACTGGTAACTTACTTTTGAGCGGTACTCTATGTAAAATTCGTATAACCTCAGCAACCTTATCACAGACAGTAGTAATAAGATGTTTCCATCAAAGATTTTAATGAATAATGATTCCAAGAAATGTACATTTCTCCACCTGGGTTACAGGAGTGTTATTTACATAGATGTTTACGCCAAGCATGGAAGATATTGAATTTGGACTTGTCAGGGTGGACAGTAAGCTTGTTTGCATTAAACCAGGAAGAGATGTGAGAAAGCTGTTGATTAACAATGTTTGCTAAAGTAGCCAAGTCTTAATGATGAAAAAAATATTGGTATCGTCTGCAAAGAGAATAAATGAGAGATAATTAGAAGAGTGGAGAAGATCATTAACGTATAAGAGGAAAAGGAGAGGGCCAAGGGCTGAACCTTGAGGGACCCCAAACTTGACTGTTTTACTGGGAGACACATGACCATTGACCATAATATATTGCTGCCTATTAGTCAAATAACTAGTAAGCCAGGCTAAAGGAGCACCATGCGCTAATACCTCGGCAAATAACAGTAGTGAATAATTTCTGTTGTGAAGAATAATTTTCACATTAATTGTTTACGTGAACAAAATGCCACGACAAGACTCAAGATTTTCCTTGCTGCTTTTTTCTGCTTTGTTTTGTTTTTCAACGAATACTCCAGAATTTTGTCACTAAGTTGAGATAAACATCACGGAATATGCAAATTACTGTAAATTCAGCTTTCAATTCAACTGGCTTTTCGAAGAATGTGAAATTACGGTAAGTCAAAAACTACTTTTTTGTTTGGCTTTGAACAAGCGCTGTTAGTTAATTTTTACATTTTAACAAATAGGTAAACAATGTTTCTTCCACGCTGGCACAAATACTCAAAACGTTGCTCTGAAAATCCGCCGAATGATGAAATATGATAACCCCGGTTGCCTAGCACGTGACATGTTTCGGAACTCTTATGCAAATATTTTTGCGATGAGAGATGGCAGTAAACAAACATTTCAATTAATATAATATTAGACCTTTATGGTTTCGTTTGCATTTGCAAACTTTAAGCTAAATTTAATCTATTAGTTTGTTTAGGTCACTTTGATCTGCACCTAGTTCGCAATGGTTGATTTATTTATCGTTTGGCTACTTTCCGTGTGTAATGTTGGGTTACCTCTTCGCTTTTTAAACTGTTAAATGTTGTCAGGCAATCAGTTCGCTTGTAGTTTACATACCTAGTGGTTATCAACTCAAAGCTTTCTTTATCGTTAAAGTGCCTATGAAGCGAAATTTATTTCTCGCTAATTTTAAAGTTTAATCCATAAAACTCAACATTCCAAAATTTGAAGTGCTCTTGATTAAAATCGGCGATTATACAAGCGTTTGAAATTGGGCTATTTTGCCCTCAAAAATGGCATTTGAATCGCGCGGCCAAAAAGACACGTGACAATAGCTGTGACGTAATTTTGACGTAATTTTGGGGACAAGTATTCCAACTATTTCACTATAATTCATAAGCGCAAACACATTTTTGTACCCAAAATGACGTCACATCGCAAATAAACACGACCCAGACCCCTGACCATTTTTAAAGGCAAAATAGTCCAACTTAAAACGCTCGTAAAATCAACAATTTTAATCACAAGCACCTCAAATTTTGAGATTCTTGCGTTTTTAGGGGTAAACTTTAAAATTAGCAAGAAAGAAATTTCGCTTCATAGGCACTTTAAGCCATTCAGTGAGACCTTCCAAGGAGTGGTCTGGTGTTGCTTTGTCGCTCATTTTCAACTTTGTCCTTGTTTCGTTACAGACAAATTTTGGTTTTGCAAAGAAATTAATTCAAGAGAAACGGAAAGTGATCTGTCGCTGTGGCAAAATTACGCGCGTTTTCTGCCAATCTGCAGAGGCATGTCACTTGTCTCTTCTATCCCTTGGAAGGCCTCTTCAACGAGATAAGTGACCGGCCCTCTGATATGCATTCTAAATTCACACTATGTTTACATGATTGAGCAGCTCACACGTTCATGACCTTTCAAAAAGATAAATCCAGCACAGAAACATTCAAGTGTGCGCAGTTGTCACCTTTTTGTGACACCTATTTGAACCTGAAAACAAACAAAACAAAAGGCTATTCAAAGGTGATGCGTCTTTCTCATTACCGTTACCTTGTCTAAATCCTACCGCGGTGGGGCAAAGATTCTCCGCAGTTCTGACTAGGTAAAGATGAGGCTAGACGCGGGAATACCGCGCCAATGACGCGTGGAGGCCCTGCGGCAAGAACGCGGAAAACGGGTCAATAGTTCCAGGTGGTACTGTCAAAACAATTTATATAGTGGCCAATCATGAAATCTCTGTGGGAAGACTGAGGGGGTGGGATATTATTCGCCAAAGAAGGACCTACAGTGCAGGCCAGAGGGGGTGGGATATTATTCGCCAAAGAAGGACCTACAGTGCAGGCCAGAATTAAGCGAACTACGCATACGCGTTTTATACGCAGCAAAAATGCGTATGCACGTCTTTTTAGACTCGTCTATATGTGCGCGTATTTGCCATTGTTATTCATCGTCGTAATTTCTCTTTGTGTGGTATTGTCAAATAAAACAAAAGAATTCACCAGGTTGCCGACAAACACAAAATTTGCATTTTGTGAAACCAGCCAGTGACAGCTATCATATTTCGAATCTTATCCGCTTCGTAAATATTGGCTCCTAACCGGTATTGAATATTCCGCGCATGTAGAGGAAAACATAAAGATAATTAATCGAAAACAACTCTTTCAAAAAAAGGAACCTCTCTGTTTCTAACTTGAATAGCAGTTGAAACCTCCTAGTATCTCAGTCGTCACAAAATTTCATGTCGAAAGCTATCGTATTTCAGAACACCGTCGCTCACTTCGCAGATGGTGCAGATAAGAAGTCATAAATCTTTGACACCTAGTTAACGAGAAGGAATTTAAAAAAGATAGACAGTCAAAGACTTCATGTGGCTACTGCTTTAGAATCTTCCCATACACGTGCGAAACGTAGGTCAGTTGTTGAGGAAGCAAATCACCAGCCTTTACTCTTTACATGTTCTGAGAGTCACGCAAGGTACACTTTTCTGATCAGATGTTATTAGAATTTTCGCTCAGTTTATAGTATCTGATCTTGCTTGCAATTTTTATTTCAAGGGCAAAGAGGCCGAACGGAATCCCGAACGACGGCATTTCGGATGGAAAAACGTTTCCGAAAAGCAAGCCGGAAGGACAACAGTTTCAGACCTAACTTAGTTTCTTTAAGGGCCTGATTACATGAGCCGGGCTGGCCCAGTTAACCGGGCTGGTTTGAGTTTGCCGGGATCTCGGCATGTTTGTTAAACGCAACAAAAATCAACTTCGCGATTACATGACAACCGGGCCAGCCCGGCTCATGTAATCAGGCCCTAAGATACTTAAATATCATTCAGGTTGAACGGCTAGGTAGCAGTCTTAAGTCTGACTTGCGTGTCATGGCCATTCTCAAAGAAGTGAACTTGCGAAACGGCTTGTTGAGACATTTCAAACTCCTTTCCTGGAAACATTTTGAGCCTAAAATTAAAATAACTGAGCAAGACTCGCATTCAAAAACGATGGTCAACGATAATGGTGCAAGAACTTGTTAAAGAGATGAATGTTAAGCGTGTAGATTTCTGTACAGTAATTTGCATAGTAACATGATCTCTGCAAGTGCAAGAGATGTTTACCACGGAGACCAAAATAGGTTTTGAGGGTCTTTTCAAGGGTAAATCACTTTGAATCGAAATTTTGTGAACCGTGCGATGAAAAACAATCGATGCTGAACAGATATCCAACATAATGAGTAACGGGTTATCTCGCCTTATCTCGGTAACCACCCGCCAAACACGATTGAAAACCACACGTATTGAAAGTCAACACTTCTTAACTGATTTATTTAACAATATACACACGGTAAAATTATTCTAAATTACACTTTTCTCTGCGTAAAAAAAGTTAACGAATGGCGTACTTTGTTTTGTTTTTCCTCTTACAACCAAATAAATCTAATAAAGTCTAATCATTGCGGGTGTCTTCTTTCTTGTTGCGTAAATAGGAGTCTATAGCTTTACGGCAATCCCGCCACAAATTTTCAAAACGTGACACGCCACATTTAACATTCTCACATTCCTGCAGTCCCGTTGTTGAGACAAGTATGAAATTACGATATCTCCGATTCTATTTGGCAATGATATTTATTTGCGAGTGAAAACTGCGTGAGTTGAAACAAGAGCCGGCAAGCGGTATGATGACACATTCTTTTGTTTTAAGTTCAGCAGACTGGCTGGCCACTGTAGTCCCGTTGTAATTATGATATATCTGGTTCTATTTGGGCTACAAAGACGCTTAAAACGGGAAAATACTCCATGTTTGATAGGAAAAGTTATGATCCAAATTATTATGACGTGCTAACTGTGGCAATGATATTTATTTGCGAGTGAAAACTGCGTGAGTTGAAACAGGAGCCGGCAAGCGTTGCGCTGGCCGCTGTAGTCACGTTCACGTTGTTGAGCCAAGTATGAAAATATGATATCTCCGGTTCTATTTGGGCTACAATAACGCTTAAAACGGGAAAATACTCTATCTTTGATAGCAAAAGTTATGATCCAAATTATTACGACGCGCTAACTGTGGCAATGATATTTATTTGCGAGTGAAAACTGCGCGAGTTGAAACGAGAGCCAACAAGCACATTCTTTTGTTTAGTTTAGCATCCCGGCTGGCCGTTGAGACAATATCTCCGGTTCTATTTGGGCTACACTCTACCTTGAAGGCAAAATTTATTATCTGAATTATCACAACGCACCGAGTATGGCAAGAATATTTTTTGCGACTGAAAACTGTGTGCCGTTGAAAGAAGAAACGCTTTAACGTACGAGACAAACATTAAGTTAAATACCGTCGCCCGCGCGGTGAAAATGCAGAGGTCTTGAGGAACTCGGACCTCCTAGCTCACTGTTTTATCCTCAGAAATCATCATTGCGGCAAGGAATAAATAAGAAAAGCGTCTACAAATATAAACAAACAAGTTAAATCTCTTCAAAGTCTACGCAGTGCTCGTTTCGCAAAATACAGATCTTTAAATTTAGAAACTCTACACTTCCGGTGTTTTATTCATCTCTTAGCTTGTCACACACAGAAATCGGACTGTTGTAGTGCTTGATATCTTAAATTCTACGGATTTTTTTATTTCTTTGTTTCGTTTCGTTTCGTTTCATTTCGCAAAATACAGTAAGCTTGCTGTAATTTAAGATATTTCAAAGTTTCTTCTTTTATGCGCTGAACAATGTGACATGGAGTTGTTCTTGCCCTGAGCCGGTTCTACGATGAAGTCGGCAAGTGCAGTCATACTTTGTCCTTCTGAAAAGCTTTTCTCCGGCTATTCAAAAGAACAATGAAATAGCAACAATAGGAAAACAATGAGCTAGCTCATACATACTAATGCGTCTGACTAGACGCGCATCTGCAGATTTTTAGACGCGTATACGCATCCGCAGCAGACGGGTTTTACGCGTATGTTTTGGTTCGCTTAATTCTGGCCTGCACTGTATATTAGCAAAAAAATCATTAAACTGTGTAGCTATCTGAGTTGGATCTGAGTATATACCAGTGTTGTCTTTCATATGACTAAAATGTAGGTCAGGTTTCTTTTTAGAGATAATTTGTTTTATAACTGTCCATGTCTTCCTCAAGTCCAAGCTAACAGAGAGCAGTTTGTCATGAAAATATTTTTTTCTAGGAAGTTTAATGAGAAAATTGTATTTGTTACAAGATTTGTTGTATCTTGACTTGTTGAGTGAAGTTAAGGATTTAACCAGAATTGTTTGTAAAGAGCATTCTTCCTTTTACAAGAAGCAAAAAGACCTTGAGAAAACCACGGTTTTGAAGGGCGTCTGGATTCAGAGCCTGCAGGTTCAAGAGGAAATGACTTCTGATATGCAGAAGTAAGAAGGTTTGAGAATGTGTCATAAGACTCATTAACCGAATTGGCAGTACAGACTAGAGACCAATCAGTATCTTCCAGTTTGGATCTAAATACTGACATTGTTGCAGGGTTAATACAAGAATGACAATGACAGAACGCCAGTAAGGCAGTCAGCAAATAATACGGTAGTGTTTTGTTCTTGTTACACACAGTGAGTGAGTTCCAGTGGAGGGACTGCATGTCATTTTACATGCAGTAAAATTACATGCATAAAATTGTATTTGCATGGACAGTGCATGGATGCTGCATGTAAAGTGAGTGTAAGGTCCGTGTAAACTGTGTGTAGGGCACGCACATTACACGCATGTAATGCTGCAATCCCTCCGGCCAGTACTGTATATGGGAGAAAGTAAGTTGTGCAAAAATTTTCAAGGACATTAGTGCACTCCCAGATTTAGTGTGTTTCATGTTTGAATTCATAAGTGAGGTTTTTCAATGCGAAAACCCAAAATATATCAATTCATGCAGGAAGAATTTAGCTTTGATTTTCCATACAAACTTTTGAATTTTGCGCCATTTTGCCCTGAATACCCATCATGCACTCAAGATCGTGAACCCATCTATACCCTAGATATCCACTTTATTTTACAGGCACCTGTGATTCATATAATTAGTGCAGAGGAAGAAAGTCCATGTAATTACATTCTCATTTCATCTCAAACGGATACTGCAGAAGAGAATAAGACTTAAAGGAGCACTGTCACCGGGATTTTTGCTGTTTCAGGTTCAATTCTGCCAAAATTACTGCCTTTTACCTGTTATCGTGCAGAAAATGCTCCTACAGAATCAGCAAGATGAATTCCGATGAAATTTTAGCAGGAAGAGCTAACCATAATAGTTTTTTTGGTGATTTTTCAATGCATAGCTTGAAATTTTGAAAAAACTGGCAAGTTTTTTCAAATTTCAATCCATTTCCATCCTCGTCATCTTACATGGAATACAGAAGTTTATGGTGTCAATGCAGTACTACAGTCTTTGGCAGCAAAACTAGACCATTATTTTAAGGTTTCCACTGATGCATTGGCAGTTTTAAGCTTTTTAAAGTGATGGTACAATAGCGTGACACTGCCCCTTTAATTAATTAGTTAAGTGTGCTATGGCGCTCCTGTGCCGAGAGACAAACAAACTTGAGCCAAATCCTGGAGAACAAATGAGTAACAACTTACAGTGTATGTACGGTTGGATCGTTGGAAGTGAAGCCATTGGTTTTTCAACTACTGAGTGGGAGGGGTCATAGTTATTGTTTAATTTAAGCGTACTTTTGAACAGGTAAAAAATATTTGAATTAAAAGCATGTGTAACTTAAGCTTATAAAGGGTAAACTAATAAGGTTAAGCTTATATTATGCTCTGGAATTCCAAATAAGCTTAGATCTTACCATAATTCGACAGGGTTGCAGGATTGATGGTTCGTAAAGTCCTACCCGACAAGGTTTGACTGTCCTATAAAATGAAAATAGTAAACAATCATGACAAATGAAAAATACACAAAATGATGAAAGCCTTTGAAAGGTACAAAGTCTGACCGATGGAGAGACGGCACACAAACACACACAGCTAACCTCCAAGTTGTGTTGTAAGTTGCTTCACACAAAATCCCAAAGTTTCTGTGACTTCAATATCTTTCTTAGTAAATCCTCACACTCCGAATAAGAGAATAAACCCAAGTCTCCGAAGAACAGAATCTCACATTGTACATTTCCAACTGGAACAGAGCGGAGTGAACGCATACACGAGGTTCGCTGTTTTCAACTGTCTTGCAGATGTTACAACTCCCTTTTAAGTTTTTCTTCTTTCCGTCCAACTTAAGGCGCAATGTTGTTCGATTCACACAGGTTTTGCTCTATGAGACGATTTTTTTCAACGAACATTTCGCATTTCAGCATCCTCGCTAGCGTGCAGGACAGGCAATTCACGCCCCGCATCGAGTAAAAGAAAATAGGAGGTTTGGTAAGTACTTCATGGAAGCCTACACATATTATACCAAGTGCAAACCTTTGGTTCCAGACTGTTCTTCTTTTTCTTTGTTTTCCTGCATCCATTTCATATTTTTAGCAGATAAGAAAGGAAACACTAAACATGCTTAAAATACATATTTTGCCACAGTTATTTCGAAGTTCCCAAGAAACAAAATAAAAAGCGTACGCGAATGATCCTCCGACTGAAGGAATCTGACAATTCAGTGTCTGGCAATCACAGGTACCCCACACAAACTGACTTTATTTTACGACTATTTGCGTTTTTAAAATATGAGCAGGCTTATGGGAACACTGAAAGGTTCGTATTAAGGGGGGGGGGAGGGGGGCACTATACCTGGATGTTAATGAAATAAGTGATTTTAAGAAGAAATTAAAAAAGGAAAAAGAAGACACTGTTGTAAGACGGTCCACTACAACGCTAGTGCACGTCAGGTTGAGGGGACTGTTTGGTGTTCTTCCATTAATTTTTAACCTCCAAATCTACTCACCTTAATCACCTTAAAATCTAAATTTATCTCACTCTCCCTTAAACTCAACCCCCTTCTTCTTCTTCAGAAAGCGACAAAAACGTGGCATTCAGGTATATTTCCTTTAACGTCGAATATAACCCTCCCTCTCTAATTAGCCCCCAGTTTGGAAGTCGGTTTTTGTAGTAAGCCCCCCCCCCCCCTCTCTAATAAGCCCTACCCCCCTTTGGGACATGAGATTTTTTTACCTAGTCCCTGTTGAGAAATCCACTTCATTCCGCCCAAATCGATGCCTTCATTGAGAGGAATGTTAGTAAATAGACTTTCACATCAAAAGAAATTATAAACTTGCCTGACATGGATAATTGCTGAGGGGTATGGGAGCCACTTCGATAAATCTTGGAATACCTGTTGGCGTCCAGGTGACCATTAGCTTTCAGTTTCCTTAAAAAGCGTTGCAGCGTTTGTTCTCGAGACAATGCGAGGTCTCCATGGAGTGGCTTAAATTTGAAGGTATCGCTGATTATTATTAATGAATGCCTCTTTCGTAAGCAGTTCTGTCCAATACCATCACCCCATTACCTTTGTCGGGTTTTAAAATGACAATGTCGTTGTTATTCTTCACATTCTTTAAAATTCTCCAACTTTTGAGATCTGTGAAAAAATGCAATAAAAAGATGGAGTCACCGTGCTTTTTTTCGCCCTACATGCTCGTTATTCTAAGTGTTTTTACTGAGTTACTTTACTGAGCGCAAGAAACGTTCGAAACTGGAACAGCCCCAAAAAATTGTTATTACTTAGCAAAACCTATGAATAGTAGTGAAACCTACAGCCTAATTGTTTCTCTAGGTTATAATCGTTCAATGTAGTGATTTCAAATTGCCTGATCTTGCAAATAATGTTAGCGAATTGGACCACTGCCTCATCAACACATACTCCACCCTAGCTGCAAATGCAGAGTTTCACGTCATTTATACATAAATAAATCCAACTTCTACTATTAAACTTTTTTTTCTCCTTAAAATATGTTTTTCGTGTGCCTAGTACGCCGGAGTAGGTAGTACCAATAAAATAAGGGGGGGGGGGGGGGGAGGAGTCACCGAGCTCGTTTCTTTGCAACACCACGGTAAAGGGAAAATTTCGGCTGACAAAGCTCAATCTCAAGGCAAATACAGCTGTACGCCATGTTTCTGATGTGCACGCGCTCGTACGCGCGCTAAATGACACCATAAATTATGCGCAGTAAGGATGCGCCATGCAGTTGTAAGGAATCACCTTAAATGACAGAACTGAATTTCGAAGAAGATGAAGTTGTTTTGCTCAAAATGAAGAAACCAACTGAATGTGAAATCTCGAGCCCGCAGAAAGCGCGCGAAAAATTAAGCCTCGTTTTGGTTTGGGTGTCTCACACTTGGCTTTAGCCTGCGATGCAATCGAAAATAGTACCTGGTCAGCGGTCAACTTCAAAAAAAAAACAGCTGACCTCGATGATGTGTAACTTGAGCCCGCAAAATGGTCACATAATACTTGTCAGCGGATACCTTGTTTTGACAGGTGTCAATTGGCCATAACAAGGATGTCCAATATCAAAGATGTGCGCTGAGCTCCACTAGCTTGTATTAAAACTTTATTTACATGTCCAACCTTCAAGTTTGGAAGAAATCCCATACCTCAATGGAGACACAAGTAAGGTACAAATAAGAAAAAGATCTGATTATTCCTAAAAAAAAAATAAAGAGTTCACGAAGACATATTTCAAATTGTTGAATGTAAATCTTATTTCGCAATGTGCATATTACCAGCGTCGTAAAGTTCAACTTTAAAAAAAGGTACAACTTTTCATGTTAGACAGAAGAAACTTCAGTTTCCATTTCACAAATAACAGGTTTTTATTTCATGTTGTTTCGCGAAATACAGCAAGCCTTTGCATGTTATCTTCTCTCTATTACACAAACCAGCCTGTGACTCTCTCACTGTTGCAAACCACGGCTGAACAAAGCTTGCATTTCTGAACAACACATAATTTTAAGTACATCTATCTGTTAATGGGTTTCGTGACGAATAGCAATTTCTATGTATTTCTTGGCAATTGAATAAGGAACCAGTTCTATACAAGTCGTTGCGTTCAATTGCGTTGAACGATATGTATGCTTTTACTGATCTCCTTGTTGACAAGACTACAATCGTATTTAGAGCAGTTTTCAACTGTGTGTCCTAAAACCCAAACCAGTGTAATGAACCAATTAGAATCGAAGCAAATACATGTAGCCAGCGCAAAGCGCGGGAAAATGCGGGCGGGCAAGTCTCGATTGGTTTTGGTTTTGGTTTTCATCTGTTGAGAAAGTGGCGCGAGTTTTTCTGGCCAATCACAGAGCGAAGTAATCGAAAACCACTCTATACCCGGTAAGAGTCGTAAAAATTAAAGCTACCGTTTATGGGATTGTGTTACAAAGATTAAAGGTTGAAGATGTTATTTACATTTGCTAAAATACTTAATCTAATTTAAAAAGATTTATACAAAACGTTAACTTACAAATACTAAGACACTAAAATACTTACAAATGCTGAAATATTTAATAATCATACTTAATAATTATGAGGTATAATTATTCACCTCCCGTCCTCTAAAGACAATGAGATAAAATAGAATTGCAAGTATACAATAAAATTCTCCCTAATGTGCCCCATAATCTGAGGGGTTTCGATGCTAAAATCAAAGTTATTAGGCGCTCTGGAGTTTTTCACTTTTTTCGTGTTTGCTGTCAACTTTTAGTGAAAGATACGTGGGATTAGGAATTGCATCGATAACATTTCAAACTACGGCTAAATATGAAAAAACGAAAGTGCGTTTCATGTGTTTAGATAAGACTTAACAAATACTTGCAGCGAGACACGATTTGTCTTTAAACTGAAATACTTGCTAAAACACCTAGAAGATTATAAAAAGCAAGCAATTCTAATTATGTTATTACCTACTAGCTCAAACGCCAGGGAAAATTATCAGTTTTACATTTTCCCTTGCTTACTCAGGGACGGCGGAGGAGGAGGGGCTGTTAGGGCTTAAGCCCTACCACTATTTTGTCCTTGGATTGATATTTTAGGGCTCCAGATGACATAAGCAGTGTATGAATTTTACCATTTAAACTTTGCCCGATGTTGTAGCCCCCACTTTAATGGTCTCCGAGGTCCCTGTCACTTTCCTTCACTCTAAATGGTATGGAACTTATGCAATTTATTCGTGGGACAAGTCGCTGGAATAGATCTTGTACAATCTGAATTCAGGAGGGTCACGTATTCTGATTTATCCAGGCTCATAATAGCCCGACTGAAGCCACTTATCTCAGAGTACAGGGGACTCTTGTCTTCAATATGACTGCCTTTGGTGTCAAACTGATTTCCAATGTAATCGTATTTGTGACTGGTAGATAGACATTCAGAGCGCATCCTGTGGTCTTCTTTCGAGGGATGATATTCTCCCTTTGTCTCGTGATTAACATTTTGTGGCAGGAAATTTGAAGGATCAGACTGCTCCTCTTTTTTATGATGATCCAACCACAATTTCCAGCATTGCGTTGGATTTCTACGAAATAAAACAGAAAAGAAAAGAAATACCGTTATTATTAGTACGCTGCCAAGTTCGACGTAAATGGTATGGCGGTCTGAGACAGTTTCCTCATGCAGTCAAATAACAGTGCAGGAAATGAGCTGAATCCTCAAACATAAACATACAAGAAAACGGAATGGAGAGGTGTGGAATATCAAGCTTGGGTTAAACGCTGCTAGTTTTCGGATAAAGCTGAGCAGACAAAAAAACTATATATTGATCGAATACGAAAAGAGGACCTTTGCAGGCTTCGAGTTCACATTACAGGAAACTATATTATTCAACAACGACAAAAATGATTTAGGGTTGCAGAGTTAAACTCCAAAGCTAAAGCTGAATGTCTTGGAAATGCACTCCACTGCACTTATCCAAACAGACAATTGAACTATAGTGTGAATGATATATGAAATAAATCATACTATGAACTGCGGAAATGAAATCACATGAAGAACGATCCTCGCAGTTGTGAACGCAATTTTCTGCATTTGCGAAAAGAAGCCTGAAAAAAATCCAGGACTTCAACGGGGTTTGAACCCGTGACCTCGCGATTACCGGTGCGATGCTCTAACCAACTGAGCTATGAAGCCACTGACGTTTGGAGCAGGTCAATTGTGGGTTCATATGTTCCCGTGAAAGAAATGAGTGTGAATGATATATGAAATAAATCATATATGAACTGCGGAAATGAAATCAAATGAAGAATGATCCTCGCAGTTGAACTATACTTGCTTACTAACTAGAACAAACTATTTTATTATTTTACGGCTGTTGACGCTCAATCGGAGGTCCAGGTACTGTCCAAATAACAAAAAAAAAAAAAAAAAAAAACGAACATTATTATTTTAATACCGATTGTATTAATGCCACCAATATATCATTAGAAGTTCGTTATCATTTTAATGTTATTAAAAAAAAAAACAAGCAAGCAAAACAGTCTTAATGATAAGTGCGTTCCGTTGATTAATTTTAGGTGACGTGAATGTTTTTTGTTTCACTTAGCTATACGAAAGATTGAAGAATGTTCTCATTCGCACTTCTTTTCAGCTAAAAATGTCTTGTTTGCATTTACACATGTATTATACATTAGTACTTTTGTGCGGGCAAGTTGCAGCAACTATGAAAAATGCCGGGTGCAAATCTTTTCACTTTACAACCATGTCTTAGTAGTAGTAATTTTTAATGAGGATACCAACGTCACGAAGTGGTTTACAGAAGGGTCCTCAAAAGAATATTAAGTTTAGATGTCTTATGCTTGAATGTCAGAGAATTGGGTTAAAATCGTGCGACTGATATGGGTAGACCAACCTGCTTTTGAGGCAGTGAAACAGGTCAATAAACGATGGTCGCTCGTCGGGTTGATATGAGCAGCACTGGCAAACCACGCTATATAACCAGTCAGGACAACGATGTGGTTGAGAAAGCAAACCTCCGTTTTGAATGTGTATCAGAACCTGGAAACAAATACTCAGTAAGAATTAAAACGGACAGACAAATGCAACAAACAGGGGAGCAACGTCCAGTCATGGTTGGTACGAATGCTTGCATTTTTGCCATTGATTGTCGGTGAAAAGACCTATCAGTTCCGTGGGCCTTTAGATTTATTCGTTGCAATCTTGATTACATGGGCGGTAAAGACAGTGAGACAATAGGAGTAAACATAATTACGATAATGATCATCATCATCGTCATAATTACCATATCATCGAAATTCTCATCATCAACTCAGAATATTAGTTTGAGGTGCCAAAGGATTTTTGCAATCATAATAAAACTATAAATTACGAATTTAATGATGATCTCGTTTACTACGCTGGGGCCTTGATCTGAGCAAACCTCTTAACTCCCGCATTTTTTTTTTATTATTCCTGGGGCCACTCGTTAGTTACATCCTTCTTCAAGGGTCTTCATCTTAGTCTTCTTTACTGTTGCTTATAAGTGTCCCTTCAGCATATGACGTTCTTGTTTTTGTAACGACTAAATATTTCGCTGCTCGTCCACGCAGCATTTATACAGTGAACAGACTTACGTCTTCTTCACTGCTACTCTCACAGTAAGGCAACGTTTGACGTTCACGTTTTCTTCCGAAAGTGAGTGCCGCGAATATTTCCCATACCACAACACCAAATGCCCACACATCACTGGCATGACTGTAATGGCCTTTAAAGATCACTTCTGGTGCACTCCTACAGAAGAACATTATTCGGTAAAATGCAGTCTCTAGAATGTCCCGGGTTCCCTCTAAGAACGAGACGGAAGCCTAAAACATAATCTTGACTCTAAGGTTTAACGGACAGGATGATTCGCGGGCAAATCCCGGTGTAATTAGTCTGCATACCTGAGACTGTTCAAATATTCAAAATCAGTTTTGGTGTACGTTGTTATGCTTAATCACCTACGTGTGGCTGCCCAATCTTTTTTAGCCCCCTATGGTTATTAAGGGCAGCCTGCACTTTATATAATTCTTATATTGGTGAAATTTACTTCTTATAATTGTTGGGGTACAAATGAAATTGTTGTTGTTGTCAAGTTAGTGAAATGCCGAAATTGAGTACCTCAGTTACTCAAGTAATCATTCCTGCGGTGTTATATAAAGAGCTTTGAAATGTTCTGAGATAAGTCATCCAACTTCATTTTGGGATTCTCAGAAATACGCAACATTACCTGTAAACAATAAGAAAGAAACACTGGACAAAACAAGCGTTACTCGTCTTTTAAATATTTGGGCACTGTTTTAGAGGGCGTGATCCAATTTTTCCCAAACATAAAAGATTTGTATGCAAAGGAATTAGCAACTTTGTTATAAAAAAAGCTTTGCTATGAAGGAGCTAAGTCACAGAAAGCTTTAATTTGCTAACCAGCGAGTTGAATCCAAAGGCTTGCCTGCTTGCACCACGCGACACTTGCTGGTGGTTTCATCCTCTCTTGGTACCAGAGACTTGGAGCGACCAAGGTGATCAACTTGAACCTGCAAGAAACCCGGCCAGAGAGGATGAATACAGTCGTAGAACGGACATGCAACCCTGGAATGAGAATTTGTTTTTAGTGAAATGTCTATTTGGTTCCTGATTGCTTTTTCGTCCCACACTACTTCATTCCGCCATATATGGGCAAAGAACCCTCCACCTTGACAGGGTTGATAACGTAATGAATTAATGGTGCAAATAAATAATCTGAATCTCCGACGGGAATCGAAACCATAACAATGACCAGATGGTGGTGAGTCCACATACTGGCCGGTTCATCTTTGACAGGTGTCCTGCATACCTTCCTGCGACAGCATGTTACACCTCATGATCCTTTATTACATTCCAGTGACTCAGTTTTATCAGGTTACATCTGGGCACTGAAGTTTAATCAACGGGGAAATGAAATTGAATACACAGTACTGAAATACCGTATTTTATGGTTTTACAGGCAATGATCGGTCTAATGGTTTGAATTTTACGGTGCTCGGGAAAATCCTAAGGACTAAGGACTCATACAACCTCTGCCTTCATTATCTTTATGACCAGCTAAGAAAGTGTGTGCAGCATGGTGAGTTGATATCACTGAATTTTGTTTCCAGTTATTGTATTAATTGATATAATTTGACAAGTTGTTGTGTTTTTGTTGTTTTACAATGACCACCATCTAACATAGAAAAAGCACAAAACAAAACCAGGACAAACAAACAAAGTTGAACAAAAGCTAAGACCGAGATCCCCCTGGTCTCAAACGTAGACCAAAATTGCACAAATGTGTACCCATATTTACCGAAAGAAGACGCATAAATTACATCCCTTTGGGTGGCACGTAACTGTACACCTTATTTTAGGGGGCATCCCTCTTTCCAGTAGGTTAAAGCATTCTAATGACTTCAGGTTTAAAGGAGAAATAAGGACATGTTATCTTCACCTCACATGGTGCTACTACATTCACGTGTTCTGCTCGTAGGTTACCATGTACAACGTGATTTACATGAAGGTAATGTAGCGCGGATGCTATCTGAGACAGGAACGCAACTATAGCACCCTGTTCGCAACTCCCATTCAGAATATATTCCTTCAGGTTTCCCAGGCGACTTGTAGGTGAGACCTATAAAGAAAATTGATAGAATATGTTATATTTACTCAGGTCGTGAATTCAAAAGTGCGAATTGAAGTAAATCAGTGAAGTGTTTATAGTGAGGGGTCAGTAAGAATATAATTGAGAGAACCTGCTTGCTAAAGGACTAAGAAGTTAAGTGGCATTATCCACTAGCAAGGCGGCGTGCCTACAATAGTCTTCCAGGCCCTAGTGGTCACTTCATTTCGAAGAAGGGATTCGCTCGGGCCGCGTAACAAACAACATCTTGACCTCCTTGAGGCGTAGAATCTGGGAACCAGCCAAGAGCTAAACATCGCCAGGCTGATTACGGCGTAGTTGAAACTTTTACTCTGGTGTATTTTAATTGTTGTGGGGTCCCTTCACAAACATGAAATGTTAACGTAAGCGACCCTGCTACCGCAGAGAACGAGAGCTTGCTATCATGAAAGGCCGCGTATTCAGAGATGGAGAAGAGTCTTACCTCAATGTTAAAGGGGCAGTGTCACGAATTTTTTTTCAACAAGCCACAAGAGATGTTTGTACACATCTGAAATCCAAGCTAACGCTCCCGTTTTGTTGAAAGTACTCTACTAGTGCAGTGAAACTATTTCACTTTTCTGCCTTCGTGTTCGGTGAAAGCCATTGTAAACCGATTATGTTTAGTTTTCCTTTCTTTCGAGAATGAACATTATGTCTTTCTGCTGGTGTTAAAAGACCAGTTTGTTTATAAAAATATTCTTAGTCTTGATTTAACCCGAACTGTGGTCCAATACAGAAAAATACCCGTGAGATACTAAGCTCCTAAAAACACTGAATTGTTCAGAGTGAAATAAAGTTACCGTTCATGAGACCGTAGATGCAACAGATGGTCTTTAATTTACGTGTAACGAGAACGTTTGTAATTATGAAAATGTTAGTTTTAGTCTTCCCTCTGATAACGAGTTTAGTATTTCAACAGCCAGCTTTAGAGAGAGGGCTTATGACAAACCCTAGCGTACAGGCAGGTGCTTAGTAGAAAAGGCGTAAACGTAAAGGGAGCGTTTACAATTGTCTTCATGGTAGGTTTACAGGCAATTCAAAACTTAATTATTACCACGATTGCGTTATAGAGCTAATATCAATAGCGTTTGTGGCGTAACTTACAATTTCCATGATTCGACGACATGAATTCGAGCGAATCTCTAAATTGAGACAAATGTTGTTGTGTTCAAGTTTCAAAAGTCTCCTCCAATGCAGCGGAAGCCGTTTTTCCTCGGATACTATTTTCTCCCTCACAACTGCACCGTCCTAACAAATCAAAGCATTGCAATACAAAATGATTACTGCGGTTAGAGGGTCTTTCAATTGGGTGTCGAAAGTAATGCGTGTTTACTTTCGTTTTGCTAGTTTACGCCGCTCTGTGTTTTGTTGGGAAAAAACCCTGAAACCCAATCGCGAGTTGCTCGCGCGCGCGTTTTCCCGCGCTTGACAGCGGATTTATATAATTGCTTCGTATTCTGATTGGCTCATTGTGCTGTTTGCCTCTATTGTGATTGGTCGGAGTAATTGCTTTGGGTTTGGTTTTACGACACTCATTTGGAAAGCGCTCAAACTATCAATGTGGTATCAATAGAAGTGATAAAGTAATGAACTGTACAATGACTCTACTAGGGTGCAGTAACTAATAGTCTTACTTACTTATATATAGTTCACTGTTTTAGATGTTTCCATGACGTGTATAAAAAAAAAAAAAATCTGTGACGGGGTGATCGCGGTTTTGGTAGCCAGAGAAATTACTTGGTACTGTTGTACTGGTATTTTGAGAGTTTGTTTATGGTTTTCAAAAGGTTGTTCTGTTTTTTCTGTTAAAAGTTTGTGTTGTTTGGTAAAAGAGGTACTGTAAATTTCAACGACCCAATTCACACCTCAGGAGGATCATCAGTTTGTTCAGTAAACTAACCTTCTCTCTTGTGATCATGTAAGATTTGTCATCGTTGAAGGAACCTGAAAAGAAATCATTTCCAGCGTGTCAAGTAATGTTCTTCGTGCCGTGTCTTTACAATGCTCATTTGCTGTTTCCAACAAAAGCTGGGACGAATAAAGGATGTAGGAAGTTAAAGAGTATTCCACGCTAGGCCAATTCGCACGTTTTACTTTTATCCAACGAAAAACCATGTAATGTGTTTATTATTACCTTGGGTGACGTCAGGCGTTGCAACGTCGGAGAGATCTGAGGCAGCCTCCATACAGATTTTCCAGAGATTTCCACCACCTCCTTCTCCCCAAGCATCGATCAATTGTCTCAAAAGAATTAGTGCTCGCTTGCCTGCCCGAATCCCTCCACTGCATACCTGTCAATTATACATGAACGGGTTTACGGGTTAAATTTACAATGTACGAGTTCCATTTTCTGTTGTGAAGAACATAGTGAAAATGAAGCAATTACCAGCGTGACTGCTTTTAATGATATAAAAATACCCCTTAGCGAGTGAATAAAAAGCGTACAGGGATTTGGCATTACGTATCTAGTTGTTCCTATTTAAATTTTGTATGGGGCTCGTTTTAAAGCAACTCATAAAAGGTTGTCGTTCCCTGTGCGTTAATTGTCCCAGTCCCGAAGAAAAATCCCTCAAACTCGGAGACATGCTAGCCTTACTTTCAGACTTTACGCAAGCAATAACTCTGATAACTGTTTTCGAAAATTATCGAAATGCCACTGAATAAAGTTATGCATTTAAGCGCTTGTGACGTCGCACGAGTTCTAGAATGATACGAAATGTGAAGGACCGATTCGAACCGATATGCATCTTGGCGATCATTAATCATCTGCACTGTTTTGACATCGCAAAATGTACGCTTTTTTGTTCTGTTATGGTCACGTGATGCACCGGACATGGTTGTGACTTGAAGATCTCGCAAGTCCTTTTCAGTTTCAAACCATGGTCGAATAGCTTATCTAAGATATGAGGGTTAGAAATTTTCCATAGAAAGAATATGGTAGTTTGGTTAGTCCCCTTGAAAGGGTCGGGATAGTTTGTCTTTTCACAGTAAACTTTAAGTCTGCATTTCACTTTCCAAACCATACTTGGATAGAAAAATTAGTAACGATAATTAATGTAATGACATTAATTCCAGAGTGTTTCACATTTTGTTATTGGCACATTTAATTGGTAATAGGACTTCGTGTCGTACAATTCAGGGGTAATGTGGTGCTCGTAATTTCAAATCAGCCTCGCGCTACGCGCTTGGTACGCGCTCGGCTGATTTGAAATTACGAGCACCATTACCCCTGAATTGTACGACAGGAATTATATAGATTAAATGCAAGAGCACGTCTGAATAAAATTCATTGGACCAGTTAATACTGTCCATGTTTGTTTTCAATCTGCTGGATCTATCAACCCGCTCACTTAAGTAATTTTACTCGATTTTGATTGGCTAGGATAAGCTATATGTAGTCAAAGTTCATTGGCTAATGGTATTAAGTGCTTAGTTTTCATTGGCTGCTTAACTGTTCGATTTCGGATTGGTCAAATCAGACAGTTTGGACCTGAAACAGCCAGTTAAGTCACAAATAAAACAGCATTTTGTTATTGACACAATTATATGCCGAATAGTTGCTCCCTCACTTACCTTTCCACGAAGGTAACATACGATGCAGTGAACTGCAAACAAGTTGTTTTTGGCCTTCCTGGGATTTGTTAGCTTGCCGAGGAACGATAGGTCCATGTTCTCGTTTACACTTGTGTCGATCTTAGCTCGACATTCATTTAGGAAATCCTTCAGGGATTTTTCTTTCGGCTTTAGCAAATTTGTAATTGCCTGGCGGATAATTTCGATAGAATATCGAAAGCGGCCCATCGTCGAATTCAGATATTTTGCCAAATCCTTTTGCATCCTTGACAAATGTTCCTTGACGTCCACCACGACGAGCCGTTCTCTGGCTTTTTGGATACTCATCATTGTCAGGATCTGACTGTACAGGGACAGTCGATGTTCTCTTTCTTGATGTCCTTCCTCCTTGAAGACTGCGTCAGCCGAGTTAATGGACTCCCTTACAACTTTTTCAACCCTAAGCAAATTGACTGTGCCATCATCCAGGTCATAGACTTGCAATAAGCGCAATAATTGTTGCAGAGCGTACGTGACCACGTTAGCACTAGTCCGACTGCAGCTTATTCTCGCCATGGCCATGCAGGCCACAGTTCTACAGTGCGAGTTTCTCCAGGAGTTTTCTAGGCTTGACAAGACGTTTTGGAGAATAAATTTCTCTTTTTCTTCCCACATTGGTCCAGCAGTTTTGTCAAATTCATTTATTGACAATTCTACGTTCTCGAGAAATGAGCTGATGAGATGATCGGATTTTCCAACTCCTGAAAGTGGGACAAATTTGTAATCAACTTTAAATAAAGAGAACGCTTGGCCCCATCATTTACGGTAACTATCCTATAAACCGTGTCTAAAACCAAAAGTCTGATGCTGATTATTCTTATGGCGGTGATTTCTTTAGTTGCAGTAGTGATATGGGCAAGCACCGCCGCTGCGATTAGACACTATACTAGGTGGAGCGTGTGCTAGTCAAAGGTTCCGATCATTATTTATTATTCGCGAAGGCCGTAGATGTTTACTCAAAAAAGGTTTGGAATCCTTGACGTGAAATTTAGGGCAGAGTTCTTGAGGCAGCCGGTGGCAAGCATACGTAGCAAGCGGTGGAGTGACAACGCGTGCCAGTTGGAACGACGCGGGCGAGGGACGACACACGCGCCGTCCTAACTTTCGCCCGTTCTTCTTTCTCGATCGCCTGCTGCGTATGTTAGGGCAGGCGACGAAATGTAATGTTCACTTCTTCTGGCTTTATTTAAACTTTGTTTTTGTCTGTATTATTTAAAAATTAGATCATTTTAGTTGTCTTGTTATTTTCCAGTAGTTTTGACACATCACGTACTACTTCACGTCATTTCCGTTAAATATAAATACCATGTTAACTCACCTTTTCCTTCAAAAAACCTGAAAAAGGCTGGTGTTGGCCAGCCAAAATATCGTATCTACGTCTTTACACGTTGTTTTACCAGTCCTTGCAGCATTTTTGCATATATTATTATTTTTGGACTGGTCACGATCTATCTTTGATCCAATGTAGAGCAAGGTTGATCGGGCACAGTTTTTGCAGTGGTTTTCATAACCTTGAAAAACTCTTGTGTTAGCTAGGAAGTCAGAAACAAGGGTACTTTCTTGTAAGTCCGATTTCACCCAAACGTTTTAACGAACATTAAACAAAACTGCCTTTGCCTCATAACTATAACATAACCTATCCCGGCCCCTCAGATAGTTAGGGATAGCAGGAACAAGCAACGAAAATCTAGTGTGGTCGTTTCACCCCCTGCTCAAGCCTCCTCCTCGTCCCAACTTGTTTCGTTATCCCGGCCACTCTGAGAGCCTGAAACACGCTATAACTAATAAGGTATACTGCTTGTATTACTTTATTAGCTAACGTACCGCCACCCAAAGTTGGACTTAAGTAGGTGTAGTCACATGGTTCTTGGTGATCTGTTTTCTCGTGGCTGTCATGGCAACCGGGAGAGGGAATTTCGTATTCATTGTCAGCCCTGCATTTTGATCGTCCAGGTGTCGATGTTTGTTTGTAAAGAACAGCCTCTGTCTTCTTTTGAGAATGCGAAAAGATGTCTGACGAGGTTTCCTTGGAATGACTTTGCGTTCCCTCTGTAAAGAAATCCGGCCAAACGTGTATTAATGTCAGTAACCAATTGATCGCAGGATAGCAATGCTAACATCAGATGCTAGGTTGGCGATAGATACTCCGCCATAGGGAAGGGCAGGATATGAACGATGAGAATTATATCAAAAACTTACTCGTGCTGTAACATAGTAAGTAAACTACAAATAGGCTCCAAGACGTCTTAGTTGTTAGTTAGATCGACCTAAAAAGGAGTTGGAAGAGGTAGGTAGGTTTCCTTTTTTACTCATATGTATCAACCAGGAGCCCATAATTTGGAGCGCACAACTCCCATACTCACGGCATTTTTACAGACAGGTCTATTTTTAGAGCATATTTTCCCGCGAAAATGGGCAACAAGGACGGCAACGGCCACTGGAGCGCCGAAAAACAATAGTTTTAATGAGCGAGACACAAAGGCTCTGCACGTGCAGATTCTTCTGGCACGTGCAGCTACTTGTGATTGGTCATCGGGGCTCCTGCGGGAATGTGATATTGGCGCGAAATTCAATCTAAAAATAAATCGGTCTGTGAAAATGCCGTGACAGGAATATAGGGCAGTTATACGCTCCTACTGATGAGCTCTTGATGAACCTAGAGTTTTGAGGGTAATGTTGCTTGGTCCATGTGGTTGAGCAAGTCTCCAGCCTGTAGATAGCATTAATAATGTCACGGGACGGATGCCAACCTTCCTCTCACCCATGTCCCCCTTTCCCGCTCGTCTGTCTGGTTTTTGTGCCGTTTTCAGGCTTTTTCAAGTGGTCAGCGCTTGTTTTAACGCTGTTGTAGTAAAACGCCGGAATTTAACTTGACCATATTTTCAAAAGATCAGAACTTCCATGGAAATGTCGCCAGACTGGTACCCAATACAAAGTGAATGGTTAACCATACGTTCACGCATTCATACCTTTTGCTGGAGAGCATGTCACGTTTGCATATATGTTCCCGTTATCACCTATAATAATGGGACCAGTAGCATCGTGTATGTAGACTGCGTTTCCTGCTGTTCTTGTTTCACTGCGCCCTAAAGACAAAACACTGTTAATTTGGAAGATGTGGTCCTGCTACCGATGATAAACAGACATGCTGCAGGTCCCACAAAAGCACAGGAGCATGAGCGTATTCAGAAAGGGGCTATGTTGGGTTGTCGTGAGCTACAATTTAGTGGTGATCCACATGGAAAGTCGAGTTTCTCTTATGCCTCGCACACACTCAGTCTTCCACAATGAAAACTTCATACTGGTTTCGTTGACTATCAAAGTCTTTCACATGGTTTTGGCGTTAGAAATTGGCAAGTCCAGAAATAAGTTTGGGAATAGTGTGGTAAAGGCAGTACTGCGAGAGATCAACAACAGATCATCCCTTATCTAAAGCTTTTTTTGAAAAAGGCATGATAAAAATGGATTTTCCATCATCTATTAAAGGGGGAAAAACGGCACTTGTGGTAGATCTTGTCGGTCTCCAAAAGGTGCCGGCCGGCCGGACCAACACACAGGGTCTTAAAGTAATTGAGGAGAAAGTGCTGCCTTTGTGATGACATCTACAAACGGTTAGACTTTCTAGTCTTCTCGGATAAGGACGATAAACCGTAGGTCCCGTCTCACAATACTTCTACTTAATCTGACTCTGTAGGACGTAAAAGAACCACTACAGGAACTTAACAAAACTCTGGCAGTGACCATCCATAGTGTCTGGCCAAAGGGGGAATGATTTCAATTGGGACGTGTGTCCTGTTTCACTCTCGCGTCACTGCGGTTGATTCCACAGTGACAAAATTATTAGATTCATTACAAACGAATCATTAGATTCAAGTTACTAATGTGCTACCGATGCAGGAGCGGAGTTATGTCTTGTGAGCACAACAGCGGAAAATCATTTGTTGTCTAAAAATATTACGGTGAACAGCGATCAAGCATGCGGAAAACACCTAAACCTTGAACCGCGTAAGTGAAATTTAAAAAAGCAGCTCATCAGTACGTCTATGAAGGATGAACCCGGCATCACTTACGACAAACTCAACTGACAATTCCGATATCCCGCTTTTTATTCCTAACATTTTCGCAAGGCCTTGACAACTGACGAGTTACAGACGAAAGGTACAGAAGAAAATTGACCACCGTACAGGGATTCAATTAGCTGACGTTTCGAGCGTTAGCCCTTCGTCGGAGCGAATCGAGGAATTGTGGGTTGTGTGTGGTCTATATGGAGAATATGGAGCTACGTTATTGGTGGTAACATGGTAACGTGAAAAACAGGAATAAATTAATTGAATAAAAAGCGCTCGTTGAAACCGTGGGAAAGATAATTTTTTGCTCGAGATTTTTACGGCTTTCCGTAGTACCTTGATGTAAGAAAAAGGCCGGAAATTGACATGTGCTGTTTGGAATGGCTAGGGAGTTTGGAGTGACTGGTTTGGATGTATCTTTGTCATCTTTCGCAACATCACGTAGATGCTCTCGGAATCGGTAACCTAGTCGTCTTCCTGTTTCGCCGATGAATACTTTTTTGCATAATGTACAGGTTATGCAATGGATAACATTTGCGGAGGTACACGTGAAACGATCAGTGATCTTAACAGATCGCTTACGGCCCGATATTTTGTCAGTATTTTGAATGAAGGGACAAGTTTTGCATCGCGAGCGAGCGCATTTAAAGGTGCCAGGTTGCTCAGTTGTTTTGAATGCGCTTTAGACTCCCCCACCAACACAGCACCACAGTTTCTTTAGAAACTAACCCCCCGTACGGTAGAAATGTTCGTTAAACTACACAAAACTTTGCGATTTTTAAATGTACGGCTCCCAAACTTGGCTATTTTACTAATTTCGAGGTGTTCCTTCCAGCAGTTTGACAGATTTTCTTTATATGGCCAATATTTATCAAAAGTAAAAAAAAAAAAAAAAAAAAAACGTGGAAGGGTTTATTATGCAGTCCATAAGGCAACTTAATTAGATCATCGCGTTGAAACTTTCTTCTGAGGAACAGTAAACTATCGGGTACCAGTATACGCTTTAAAGCCTCCTTCAAAGACTTTCTAAAGACGATCGCTGCCTTCAATTCAGGATAAGCGCCATTTTTGCAGTGTTTTTGTAACCTGCGAACTGCCAAATTTTGTAGTATACTCATTATACTCCCTAATTTGCAGCCGCTTGCGGCATCAGTCAAGCGAAACAAAAATACGCTTTTTAGCAGAAGCTATTTTAATTTCCTAGTTTTTGCTGATTTTTTTGTCTTACTTGTCTTTCTTACTGCAAGAGCTGTAATGTATAAGGTGGTTGCAAACGTGAATGCTTTTTCTGAATGCTTGTTTTGGAACTCATTTTTGCCCCCCAGAAACAAAATATACTTTTAATTGTTTTGAACAGGATGTAGAAATTTTACTAACAATGTAATATTAATACAGATCAATTCCATTGAATACGATCTAAACATAGCTGCATATTTGCGTGTTGATTTCTGGCAACATTTGATTTCTGACTCACGACTAAATACTCCTTTGTAGTTCGCTATTACAGCAATCACAGATCCACGCAAACTTGTGCAAATATTTTGTTAGATGTGTTTCAGTCGAATGCACAGACTATTCTGGAAAGCACGACCTCCTCCTCTTCCCGTTTTGATAATTTGATACCCCAGGAGCTGAGAACCTATACAAGGTCGCATCACGGACGAGGCTTCAAAACTGAAATACAGCCAAATTGAATGTTAAAAAGACCGCTTTCGGCATCCCCCAAAATGATTATCCATGAGAGTTTGAAGATTATTTAACTGCCAGCCTGCTGCGGCCAAGCCATTCTTGAATTGACGTATTTTGTCCCAGTTACTTATTTAGACTGAAAACTTGTTTTTCTGTCCAGCAATCTTTTTAATACCAATGAAGTTCTTTTCCAAAATGTTGAGTTAAATTCGTCACCTCACCACCATGGATTTTCCGCGAGAGCGCCAACCACAATTTACCGTGTTACTCAGCCGCGCCAAAAATCCGTCCCCCTGGTTTTCATTTGTTTTCTTAAAGCGTATTGGCGTTAACTGAATATTGCAGTGATCTCAAGTCCAAACCATAACTGAATTGATTCTAACCAAACATTAGGAGTAAAGAATCCTTCAAATTTGGAGTGCTTTTCATTGTACGTGAGACGGCCATGTTTGTTTAATTGTCTGCGGCCTTAATGTATGCAAAGAATTTCAGGTTTAACAAAAATAACATTTAAAGCGTAAAATGTGCATAATCTTAAAACTACTCCTTTTACCGTTTAATTTATTATTTACATGTTAACAATGTTACTTTCAAGCAAATGGCGACGAATGCATAGCTCACAAGGATACGAGAAGTTACCGACGCTGTACTTTTTCTTTGTGCTTCATTCACTGACTCGTGACTGACTCATAACTGTGGTGTAATCCTTTGAGAATACCAAATTATCCCGATAGCGGCGAAAGCCTGGATTATTATGCTAACCTGATGTAGACAATACACACTTGCCACAAACCATCAGAGTTTGTTTGGGAAATAAGAAAGGAAATAAGTTTACATCGCGATTCATAGAACGGTCAAGAGCGTGAAGCCATCGAGCTATTGATAACTGATTATCCAATAATTACAACAAACAATGTGTAATGTTTCAAATTAACATGGCATCAGGTCTACGTCACATTCAGGCCAGGGTAGGTATCCTGTTATAGGTAACCAAATGTTCAACTTACCCGTATCTGGGGTGGCCATCTTTCTTGGGTTTTGATCACCCGTTTGAAAACACGACTTCCTGTTTGCCGGTCACTCACGCAGATAATACACTAGCGGTAAAAATCCCTGACAGAATGCTAATTTGATAACATTACAACAGTGGTCACTAATAATTATTCGTATAATACAACAGTGGTCACTAATAATTATTCGTATAAGTGCCAGAAGGTCAATAGCGGTAGCGAGGTAAATGCTTGAAGTTTAAATACCGGGTCTAAATATTCACAACTATTCACCGACACCGCAGTAAACAGTATGATTAATAATGTTGTTTCAGTACAATAGTGCGGACGCCTCCTGTAGGCAGACACCTTCCATAAGCGGACACCAAACCACGGTCCGGGCGATTTCTCCATTGAACTGTACATCTATAGCCTCCTGTAAGCGGACACCTTTTTGAAACACCAGGTGGTAAGAGTAAACAGCACGCACACTTGCAAACTAAGGGTGAAAGTAAAGCCGGGAAGTAAAGATACCTTCGTTCATTCAAAAAGTGTCGCATCAAAATCAATGTTCCCTTAGTTAAAACTAACATTTTCAGTTTGTGCTTCAGCCAGACCGTACTAAATATTACTCCAAACCTTTGAAAGACTGTCTGAAATGAAAATACAGCGTACAGTATGTAGTACGCAATAAACCAGTGCCCGTAGAGCAAGGCTGACTTTGTATAAGAGCGTGTCAGTCAGGTCAAAGGAAAGTGTCCATTGTCCAAATTAACCGGTGTCCGTATTTACCCTTTTCGGCCGATTTAATTGCATTTCTTTTAGTAAATTTTCAGTAACAATTAGTCTGGAGCACTAATCTTCTCCATATAAGGAGTTGCTTTGGAAACATCTGCGTTTTTGTAACACTGTGGGCTCATGGGAAAGTGTTACGTCACGCAATTGGGGGTTGTCAACGAAACCTTGAAAAACTGCAAGATCCTGCTTGCTTGTACATTGGATCTCACAGAAAGATCTAATCAACCAGGCTTGAAAAATAGACGATTAGAAGTCCAAAGACTACTGCAAGGTTGATACAACGTAATGTATTTGAGAACAATATTTCGGCTGGCCAAACCAGCCTTCTTCAGGTTTAGATGTTACTAAATTATACAAATGAAATAACAATATTATATTTTGGAGGATGTCGCAATACATGGGAGGGGCGGAAATGACGTTTACACGATGATGCAAAAAACACTTTAAAATAATTAATTAAATAAAATAAAACAAGATTCTCCTTTTCTAAATTACAATTCATCACGTCTATTTAAACCATACGGCTCTAAAGTCCCCGCGAAATCTGTAAGAAATGATTCTCTGGCTTTTCTGATTGAATCACGTGAGGAGTGGATTAGTTCAAGTGGGATAAGCTACACTATCCGTCTGGTCGTTTTGTAGACGGATTCTAAGACCTAAAAGGCATTTTGGGTAGTTTTGAATGGTGAAAAATTCAATCGATGCCATATTTTGCTGGTAGTACTGGGTGTCCCCACACACTGAAACGGGGAATGGAAGAATTGCATGCTCGTGGCATGGCCGACGTACCCAGAACTCTTTTCAGTCTTGAACAAGGCAACTTGAGATACGCGAGACTGGCTCCAATAGAATGGCTAAAGCGTGGCCAGTGGAAAAAGTGAGCGGGAAATTTTCAGCCAACGACTGGCCTCGAGGTTTGATATAAATGTAGATTTTTGATTTTAGGGCAATGTTTTCAATTTAAAAAATTGACTACAAAAGGTGTAATTTTTGGTGTTAATCTTTGGCCAAAACACTGGCATTGGGTACTTTGTTGCTTAACGAGCGGTGATTTGCAGCGGAATTCGGGAATTATAGTCGGTTTCTTGGCTGTTATGATTGCAAAACACGCCAGTTGATGCTATTAACACATGATAATGACCTCAAACTAAAAATAAATCATAAAAGCAAAGGCGGTATTTTTTTTTTGTGTCTCTTGTGGGGTCGAATTCGACCCTTCTCGGCGGAAAAAGGCTAAGGTCGATTAGGAGGGCTAATGTAAAAGAAACTTTAACAAGCTTTTCGTAGGGACACACTAAAAAAAACCGTCCGTAATAATTGGTTGTTGAATAGGTGGTTGAGTTTGTAAGTTTGTGGGTGAGTTTGCAAATGATTTACAGAAGACTTTTCGTAACAACTTAAGTGTGATTCTGTTTCTCTTTTATCGTGGAAAAGGCGAATTATGGAAAGCGCAGTCTCGAGCGGTGGGGAGTGGTTTTAAAATAAACATAGTCGGCCAATAGAACTCCACTATAGAGTAGGGATTTGCGCACTCAGAATTAGAACGTACCGAGAAGTTCATTTTGAAGTGTAACTTCGACGCACGTTTTTTTAACGACATTTTGGGGTTAACTTATGTTATCAAAAAATTATTGAGATTCGTCCTTCTCATCCGCGACCAATAATAATTCTTAGGCCTATGAAACTTGCTAGAACGTCAAAAATAACAATGGTTCTAACATTTTTATTAAAAATTATATAGGGGTACTTTAGAAATATCTCGATTCAAGCAAATTACAAGCTTTGCGACTCGGTCTGTGATCGCTTGTGCTTTTGTTTTAGCAGTTTTAAAAATTCTTATAATTGCAGCTACGTATAAGAAGCTCAGCGTGGATTTAAAATGTTTTTGAAATGTTTAAAATTTCCATAAATTCTCAGCTGTTCTTAACCTCCTTAAAAACGATCGTAGCCTACTGTCCCTTGACAATAACTGTCACATCACACAAAAGCATTACACTTGTTTAATGTGTAGCTTTCCACCGGCTTGGAGTGGTGTCGCGCGGTTCGTTTAAGTGTCGAAACTAATTCTCGTTTGCTTTGGTTTTGTTTTACTTCGCTCTGTGATTGGTTGGCAAAACTCGCGCCACTTTCTCAACCAATGAGAAGCAAAACCAAAGCCAATCATGACTTGCACGCGCGCATTTTCTCGCGCTTGACGCCGGTTACATGCAAGATCCATATGCCTCTTGTTTCATGTAATTGCTTCGTATTCTGATTGGCTCATTGCACTGCTCACTTCCGTTGTGATTGGTTAGAGTAATTGCTTTGGTTTTGGTTTTACGACACTCAATTCAAAAGCGCTCTAAAATAGAAGTGTTGCATGCATGCGTTGGGTCTTCTTTGAGCGCTGTTTGTTAAATTACACGTTATTGCACCTCCTCTAAAAGCATTTACAGTCAAACCTCTCTTAAGCGGCCCTCCATTAAGCGGTCACCCTCATTAAACGGACACTTAGCAAATTCCCAAAAAGCGGTCCCCTTATTTACTGTAAATTTGACCTCCATTAAGCGGTCACCTCTATTAAGCGGACGCGGTCACCATTTAGAATTCCCAGTTGGCTAATCTTATTGTATTTCACCTCTATTAAGCGGTCACGTAGTCAATTCTAATTTGATATTTTGACACCACTATACGCATGATACACATGTAATATAGTTTACAACAAAGACGATTGCCTATTTTGTGCTACCGTTGTTGTTAACCGATACAGTATACTGTATACATGCTACAGTTTCATTTTTACCATATTACATAAGGTTACTACATTTTGGAAAACCTCTTTTAAGCGGCCAACCTCTATTAAGCGGTCAGTTGGCTCTTTCCCGAGGGTGACCGCTTAATAGAGGTTTGACTGTAATTTACTCACACGCTTAAAGAGCGAAGAAGCGAATGTATTTGGTCTCCTTTGTGCGGTTTTTGCTTAATTAAAAGCATGTGCACTGTAGTTCTTCAACACGCTGTAGAATGAGGAATACGCGCATGCGTTGGTTTTCTCCAGTTGCTGTGTTTGTTTAGTAACAAGTTATTGTGCTTCGTCTAAAAACACTTAGTTCTTACACACGCTTATTCGGCTCCAGTGACTCAAGAGGTTAATGAACAAGACAGAGAAACCTTGCACAGCTGTAGCGAAAAATCGTTGTAGTTGCTATTTTTCGCAAATTTCGCAAAATTTGTAAAATTCGCAAGCCAGGTCTGGCTACTGATGAGGTAACTAGCAAGACAAAGAAGTGAAAAAAAATTGTTAAAGTGAAAAATAAAATCGTTGATGTTGTGATTTTGCGAATTTCGGAAAATTGTAAAATTCGCAAGCCGTTAAAGTGCTACTACGATCAGAAAATCACTTGTCTTTTTTCTTCAAATTTCGAAAGTGTGTTTGCTTAACACCCGACTCGGGAAATCTCAAGCTTTAATTTCAAGCAGAAGACTGTTTACTTTGAGTGCAAACTTTTTAATTTAACGGTCCGCCATTACTCACGTTCGTAACTGACCGATTAGGCCTCGGAGAGCTGATAAAATGACGTCATATGCGCACTGGTTTAAAATTACAGTGTGTGAATGCAGCTTATTAAGTATCCAAACCATGAGTTTGAGAGTCTGAAAGCTCAAAGGTCCCGTGCTGCATACTAAATCAGCCGGGTTTACACACACTGCATTCTTACTCTTGTGAGCTTTTTACGTCATTATGTCCTCGAACCAGTTCTCTCAAGATTTTGTAGTAATGGCGGATCACTAAATAGAAATATTTCAGTCAAAATAAACAACTGATTTCTCCAAATTAAAACTTGAAATTTCGCGAGTCGGTTGTTAAGGAAACACACTTTCGAAATTTGAAGAAAAAACACAAGTGATTTTCTGATCGTAGTAGCACTTTAAGGGGAAACAATGGAAATGCAAAGTAATGATAACTGATGCAAAAGGGTGCCAAAAACGAGACAGAGACGGTAAAGGAGTACTGAGCCCATGCAGGAGTCCATTAGTGATGGGCTCCTGGCCCATGCAACATATGAGTGGTACAAACAAGTTGAACCCCGATAAGAAATACTGAAATCTACGCCACGATGATGGCAAGAGAGTAAGGGTGAATAAAATAAACACACTTATCGCTGTGGCTATTGTCATTAATATATATTTTGTTTTTCTTTATCTTACCACTTTGGGAATCCCACCCATCGTGTTAAGAATGATGCCATTTTTCCCTTTTGATTTATGAACTATATATTTTTGATAAAGAATTTTCACTTTCGACTTAATAATGAGGTTCTGTAGCGACTTTGCCATAGATTATAGATTTTCTTACAAATTTTAAGAAGCTTTTAGCGTTTACTTTCGCTACAAAATGCCTTTGAAAATCACGTCTTACAATAGACCTTTTTAGCTTGTAGATTTTGTTTTCCCAATGTAGACCATGTGATCTTCCCAAGGGGATTTCCCTTTTATCTTTTCATAAATTATGCGTACATATGCACGCGAATAAGGCGAAATTTCAAAGAAACAGTTCTCTAGGGTAACATCACGTGGTCTACAATGGGAAAACAAAATCTACAAGCTAAATAGGTGTATTGTGCGAGGAAGCGAAAACTAAGAAGATCTAAGAATGTAAAGTAAGAAACTGTTAAAGAAA
>JAEMWC010000074.1:290000-295000 GCA_016490735.1 Pachyseris speciosa
ATAAAAAAAATTACCGTACTTCAAATTGTGAAATACATTTGAAATGAAAACAGCACTTAATCCTCTCGGCTGCTCATATATTGTCAGCAATTTGTCTTGTCAAGCACACAAACCGCTAGAGGATTTAAACCGACCAAAACATAGTCTAATCAGCGAGAAAAATTGATATTTAGCTGGCGTTTCTTATAGTTACAAAACGGTTTCTTAGTTTAGCAAGATCAGTTCAACAATGCTGAGAAAAATGAATTTGTAGAGATTTAAGTTTGCCGTCAGATCGGCCAGGAGTTTGCCAGGTTAAAGCTATCACTCTATTGTTGTATTTTTAACCTTTGCCTTGAGGGGTAATGTGTGAGAGCGCCTGAGTGTGAAATTAGCTGGCGTATCAAGTAAGCATGATCATCTTCAAACTCATCGAATCTAAGCTGGAATACTAAAAGGAAAAAAAAGAAAAAAAAAGAAAGAAACCAATAATTACAGTTTTCGTCCAAACCCTTGAAAAAGTGTTCATGATACTCCACTGAATAGAATTTGGTGTTCGTTCCCCGCTTCTCGTGTAAGGGCTCTCGGCCTCTTCCAGAGACATAATAGGTTTTCTTGTTGCTTTTCCCCCTTTCTAACATAAAACGACCACAAGCTGTTTGAAGGCTAGTACGACGGCAAAAGAAAAGGTTGTCCTGAAATTTACGCTTACAGAGGCTGGATGATCGTAATAATATTAATATTAATAATAATAATAATAATAATAATAATAATAATAATAATAATAATAATAATAAACTTTATTCAAGTGTCAAAATCGGTTTAAAATCACGGGTAAAGACAGAAATCAAGGTAATTACAAATTTATTTACAGACAGCTAGTTGTTTACTTGTTTTACATTGTCTCCAAACTAATACACTTATGGAAAATTTTCTAGGCTATACATCAAGGCAGGTTCATAACGTCGCAGAACATTCTAACTTGTGAAAGTGACATCGTCTTTACGTGCGAATCGCAAAGAATATTTACAACGAAGTTCAGTCTTCAACGTAACAGATCCTAGCTGGGAAATTTACTCAGACCATGAAGCGCTAATTTTGAAATTTGTTGATTTTCGCTTTGTGCACAAGTCATTGCTTTAACTCTTTACATGGGACAACCTCACAGAATAAAAGAAGAAGATTAATTCAGTTTTCCCATCAAAGTTTTCATTTTCTGCTCAAGATTTGCACAAGGTTCATTTGGTGTTCTTTCGCCCGAAGGCGAAGCGAAGCAATGCTTGTTACTCTATTGCTCTCTCTTGCAATTCCGCCGGTATGTTCCGGTAGGACATCTAACCCCCGACCGACCTCTTCAAGCCGGTAGGGTGGGGGTATAAAGCACGAGCCCCCTGTCGGAGATAAAACACTACAGGAACAAGCGCACTCCCGGGGATCGGAACAAGGGGGGCGTATAACACCCGGAACTGTGGAGCGATAACACGGTAGGGGATGTTGTGAAGATGAATAAAGTGAAGAACAAATATTGTGGGCACTGTTAGGTCCTATACCAGGGGGGAATACCATCGGGTAAGAGGAACCCGTGGGAAAAGAGTCCTGGTGTAGCCAAGGGAAAACCATGCCATGTCCCGGGGGAACAGCACCAAATGCACACAGCTTTTCCCGTTTTCGCCATTTTGCTCGTCGGTTCTGAAACCAAACCTGGAGAAGAAAGGAAAAAAAGTTATAAGATCTAAGTTTTAAAAGATTTTTAGTTTCTCTTTTTAGTTTCTCTTTAGAATCAAGCGTTCAGTCTTTCAAATTGTCTATGACTTTTCAGTCCGATAATAAGCATATCTACTGGCGGGAAATTAATCGAGACCTTATATTTGACCAATACTTTGCCAGTTTATTCTTCGTTTGTTGGTTGTTTTTCGAGGCACATATTTCATAGTACCTTTTTCTGTTTTAGTCTTTTCGCTGCTTTATAAAAATGAGGAAATGGTGAAAAACAGATCTTAAAAGGTGACTGACAATCTTCTCCGCCGATAAAGACGGCACATATGTCGAACATTTGCATTCATATTTCATAATATTACACTGACGTGCATTTGAAATTGAATTTATTTCCCGGCTAGACTTCCCGGCTGGTTGCTGTTACACATTTCCGACATTTTAGTATAAAATCTACCGACGTTTAAAGGACATACAAGCGTAATTATGTTGGCAAAAATATAAATTTGTATTCCTTATATAACAGACTATCTTTGCTTCACCCAATTTATTTAATGTTTAGAATAAAGAGGCAACATTACTTCGTGTTTTTACAAGTAAACTTTTAGCAATAGTTAAAGAAGTGTGGAGCAATTGTTTTGTTTTTAACTTGTGAAAAAAGAAGGGAAAACTAAAAGACCTCTTAAGGAAAAACAGACAAGCAGAATTAACGAGGCATATTTACTTTTTGGTGCTTCACTGAAAAGTGTGTTAGCACCTTTTCTAACGAATTCAACTGCTTTTTTAATCATGAAATGCAACAGTCATAATTCCAATTTAGCAATTTAATATTAATCTTGTAACACCCATTAGCTCCACAAGTCGTAAATGGCATTTAGATTTTTGAAAGCACATTCAACAGAACTGATCTATGTTACGAATAAAAGACAGAACAAACTTTGTTCAGAACTCGGCGAAACCACCAACACATTTATCCCACTCTTATATGGCATTCAATTCCCTTGTGAAGAAATTAAACAAGCTTAAATTAAAAGACCAAGTATTCGCTGCAGAGCGCTATTACCTCCTAATTATGAACCAAAGATTTATTAGGCGTTCAAGAAATAGTTCATACTTAAGTAATAAAACAAAAGCCTTTTGAAAGGTACTGTACCTGAATTCGCGCTTCTGTCAAACCAAGCTTAGATGCCAGCTCTTCCCTTGCAAACACATCAGGATACGGAGCCTTATCAAACGCTCTTTCTAGCTCTTCCAGTTGGTATTGACTAAATGTTGTGCGATAGCGAGTTTTCTTTTTTTTTGCTGTACTCGAGCCGTCTTCCGAACACGAATTAGATTCCTCTTCCTTCTCCTCGTCTTTGGGAGCTTGTTCGTCGGTTGTTGCTTCCGGAATTCCGCTCTCTAAAGTTTAAAAGAACAGGATCAAAAATTGTTAAAGAAAAAGACACCAGAAGTAGACAAATTTCGAACTTCGCCCTCCCAAATCTCCTTTACGTTTCAGTCTGTTGTTTCTTTTTTTGGACTTAAAACATATTTTTTCTTTACGAGATATCACCGATAGCACCGTCTCCTCACAGCAAAATATCTACAAAGCAGGCAAACTCATTGAATATAGTGCAGCCATGTACACTGCATGTGTAATCCTATTTCAGCCTTCCATGAGGTAAAAACCTTAAGGCGTTAGAGTTAAATTGTCTATACACGGTGATGCTGTGAAATTCAAATTGTTTGGAGCTAAAACAGTTATTAACAAACCGCTTAGTTAACAGACTTAATAAAAGAAGCATAAAAACCAACCAGTCTTACGGCTCATTCTGGATCAACTTAATTTTGTCTTCAACCACACGAAAATTTCCACGACCACTGCTTATTCTTGCACTGAGCCAAACAGATGCAGGAAAGAGTTTTTATACTTTCTGTTGCCAGGCTGTCTCTTTGGTTGACGGGAAAAAAAATTCATAACTTTCAAGGGCTTTATTTCAATACGAGCTTTTAGCCCAATGAAATACCAGGCTAAGGCTTAATAGATATCACTTTAATTTAGTATTTTCAACGCTCTCTTTCTTCGCCATATTGTCAACTCGACTTCGTTTGTGACATCTTTTTGTTCTAAACTAAGAGAAAACAAATTATAAGGAGCAATTTTTAAACATTTGCTTTGTTTTCTCGAAAGGTGAAAGCAACTCAGTGAACCTTGAATCAAGTTCTTTTTCTGCAGGTTTCAAACATGACAAATTGGCAAGCGGGGCTCATGAAACTGAATAACCCCAGTGGGTTTTTATTCAAATAGAAGGACTTTTGTATAGCAGTAGAAAGTAATAAGTATTCTTTCATACAAATTGATGTAAATTGAATTGAATATTAGCAGTTATTAGGGTCCAGATGGCAACAGCTGTTAACTGGAGCGGTGAGGAGCTTTAATTGAGTTCGCAGCAAGAAATATACTGCGGAAATTCTACGCTGGATTGTTCGCTCTGAAGCGCGTGAAAACCGCTTTAAATCCTGCTTCCTTTGCCAAGTAACAAATTACATTTGTGGGATAAAATAGCATTTATGTTTTTAGCTGTGTTTTCTTTTTGCCTAAAGATCGCCAAAAATGTCAGTTGTACAATTCCTTGTTTCTTAGACATCACCAGTTGTCTATTTGTCGTAAAAAATACGAGCAAAAAATAAATAAATAGATAAATAAATAACAATAAACTATTTCTTCTGATGAAACTGCTCACGGTATTATCTTCGTAGTCTTCGAAAACGCGCTCTTGAGCAAGACGAATGTCGCGAATATTTCATTGCTGTTTTGCAAGAAAAATTGAGAAATTGTTAATGGTTGCATCACTTTGAAATAAAATATTGCACTCTTTGAACTCGTGACCGCTAATGGATGAATGAAATTGTATGCTGCGCCTAAAGTTAAAAGTATCGCCATTTCTTAAAACAAAAAAAAACCTTTGTAGATAGGCGCCAAGACACTGATATATTTTGTTAAAGAAACCTTACAGTCAATAAATTAGGACAGTGAAATAATATGCAATTTATCGCCTGCACTTCGCTATTCGCATGAATTCACTGAGTGAGGTTATAAATGGCTTACATTTTAAAGATCAAAACAAGCAAGTTCAAAGTGACAACCTTAAAGTTCCGAGAACATGCATACGGACTAAAATATTAACAAATTATCTGAAGTTTGAGCTTATGACAGTTGAAGAAGCGTAGTTTTTGTGAAGAACGAATTTCTTGCTCAAAGGGTTTGCGTATAATTCATGACAAACTGCAGTGTGTGGGGAAAAGTGTACGAATGTTATAAAAAT
>JAEMWC010000074.1:300000-380000 GCA_016490735.1 Pachyseris speciosa
ACATTTCTCAGGAATCCACTGTATTCCCTCGAACCTTACCAGGAGCCTGACGCTACTTGTGTAGTGCTCAGAAATTTCAAACGAAGTGTTCCTGAAAGAATTAATGAGTGGTGGTGATTATCTTAGTTCAAACCCAGCAGTGAACACGTCAAGAGTCTCTTGAGCCAGTGCGAAAAACGAATATGTGTTTCAATCAAATCCCTGGAAATTTTAATGCTAGGAATCCGAAAAAAAAAAGGCGCTCTTAGAAATTTCGCTTTGGTCGGAGTCAGAACATTACAAGATGAACAGCATCATTTTGCATCTGAACATTAGAAATGATTGGGTTTGGGTTTCTTATGCGATGATAAAATTATGAACATATTTATCAGGATTTGCGTGCTCTCCGGGAAAACAAAAACATGTAGATTTGAAGTATAAATATATCTGACATATTTTCAAAAAGCTTAAACACAATAGTAACCATGCTTGTATCCACCGAGAGGTTTTAACAAAGGGTCTTCAATCTATGACTCCTATTGGAAGATTTATTTTTAAGGCTGAGCATGCGTTGTTTGACATTAAAAAATCAAGCCAACAGAAAGAAAAGGAACAATAATATGAAATGATAAAATTAAACGGATATGTTGGAAAGGCAGACCACAAATTCACTCAGGAGAAATTTGGCATATAAAACAAAATCATCATTTATATCTGTTATGTAAAAAAAGTGATCAAACTAGTTTACGAAACTAAGCTGTTTTACATTCTGGAGTAATTTTCCTGTAACACTACGTTCGCCCACCTTAAAAGATCCTATTCCAAATTAGACGTTTCTGAAAATTAATGAGATTTCTGTTTTCTTCAATTTTCGAGCATTAAAATGCTTTTATCTAAATGTGAGAAGCCTGACCTTGGCCATATGGTCACTAAATCTACCGTACTTTTGTAGTGTTTTTTCGATTTGTTTTTCTTTTATGCTTTCGGTACGCAATTAACATTTGGTTCCTTTACGCAGCAATGTTAGATTTTAACTGAAAAAGTTGCTTTTTAATCGCATGGGAAGACTTGGTGTTGACAAGGTAACTTGTTTTACAAGGTTTATTCACGGTTTGTTGTATTGTTTGAAAAAAGTTTGAAAAAAGGTCCGAGTTGATTGTTTGAAACATAAATTGAGTATATCTTTAATGTGCCTGAAAAATACTTTTGTGAATTAAAAGCACTTGTCTAAGCTGCTTTATAATCAGTTTCTAAGCTATGGATTGTATTTAATGCGATTCAATTTTTAATTCAAAGTTTAACGTAGAATGTCGCAGTTTTCCCTTTTGAATGGATATTACGATGTCCCTTTTTGTAACGCGAAAAGCAGTAAGCGTTTCGACAAGAAATGTTATCAATAATGTTTATCAGATAGGTTAAGTAAACATTGGGCACACCAGTAATGGTGTTTACTGCATATTGAACTATGGTGCTTTTTAAAAACATTTTAAATTGCCAGACATTATCTGCGGATATCAATAAGGAAAACTTATGGGACAATAAAAGTATTAAGTAACTAAAACTTAAAAAAAAGCATTTGAGATAACATGTTCAGAGTCTTACTTGCGGCCTAACTAACAAAGTTGGACTGACCTCTTTAAAAATAGTTCTTAGTCAATGTTAAAAACCCGTTCTCTTTAATAACTTTAAAAAAACCTGTTTCAATAAACCTTTCTAAACAATTAAATTTGGTTTTAGAAAGGCGATTGTCAATTTTGATCTATTATGACCATCCTTTCGAATTTTTTTGTGAGGATTTCCACACGACAAAACAGTAAAATGGGGGTTTCACAAAGACAAAACTCTTTTCTTGACAAACGAAGACGATTTTATTAAAAATCCATCAAAGGCGGTAAAACAATATTCTTTTCGTTAATAAACGCCCAAACGACCATATTGTCAAAACATAAGATCTGCCTCATAAAACGACCACACATTGATTTTTTGTTACTGCAATTATGGGAATAATTTTTAACCCAAAGAACAATACCAACAATCGATTTATCGGTTGGCCTGCGAAATTCGTTGAAGTTTTTTATGTCGTACAAAGGGAGAAAAGAATGGTCATCAAATCTTGTGTTTGCTTTAAGGTGAAAGTAACATTAAATTTCGGAAACTAATTTAGAGGAAGCAATGGAAGTGACTGAAAAGGGAGAAAAAGATGCTAACATCTGGGCTGTGTTTTAAAATGTATTTATATTTTCCAAAATGATTTCTTGTCGTTATGAAAAATCACCCGTTTTTGTTAAATAGGGATTCGAAATTATTTACCCTATTTGTCAGTTGATAACATAGGCATATCTCTTACAGACCGTGCGACAATAGATGATATCTCACAATATAAGTTTATTCTGTAAGCTTCAGTTTGAGATAAAAACAGTAAATAAGCACGGAATGTTGTTCTGTAGCAAGACGTTCTACCTTATGGGGACAGTGAGGTATATACACCATAAACTCAGTCAATTAGGGGTTTTTGATGGTGTGCGATAAATATACTAGTTATGTAATGCTTTTGAGTGGAATACATGGTATATTTCATGGTATATTATCAATCTTACTTCTCGTCTTTAAAAAGCGTCGTGAATCCGCCGTAGAAGCCGTTGAAATATTAATCAGTGTTAAGTTTAACTTATCTCTTGAAATTCTCATCAACTTTTTATGACAGCTGACCGTCTCTCAGCATGATAAAATATTGTCGCTCCCACTTTGACGAACTCATGGGGCTGAATCCACGATTCACCTTCAAGAGGACATAATTTCTTATGATTGCCTTGTTTTGCTCTTTTAAGTGCCAAGATCTTTTCAAGAGCCACGGTTAAATTTTACCATCAATATGGCAATGGCAATGAATTTATATACCGCACATATCACATAGTTTCATAGCGGTTTACAATGCTTCTCTAGGGTGAGATTGGACGTCATCCTGAAAAGGCGCCTCTGGCAGCCGCTATCAGCTCTTTTCTCCCTTTTTTCTTCAGTCAAAGACAGATGAAAGATAAAGATAGACCACCACTACGTCCCCTACTCTTTTCGAACAGGGTGTGGGTTCTTTAACGTCCCACAGATTATTAAGCACAAGTGTTGTGAGACGGGAGCTACGGTTTATCGTCCTTATCCGAGAAGACTAGAAAGTCTAACCGTTTGCAGATGTTATTACAAAGGTGGCACTTTCTCCTCAATTATTGAAAGACCCCGAGTGTTGGTCCGGCCGGGGTTTGAACCCGCGACCTCTCGCACGTTAATCCGGTGCTCTACCAAGTAAGCTTACCAGTCGGCGGTTACTCATTTGGTGAGATTATGTTGTGAGCGTAAGCGTTCTTACTGGATGTGAAGTGCTGCGATTACTCATTATAAATTGAGCTAAGAAGTTAGTGGTATCGCAGAGTTATTCACAAATGATGACTTTTTCATACCGCTGTGTCAGCCTGTGTGCAACATTGTTTTTGACCGGCATTGGTTTCCTTGTGAAAGCACCGACATAGTCGTAAATGTGCCGCAGGGAAGTCCCATTTAGGTTCGCATTTCCTAGAAATCTACAAAAAACAATCAATGTATACATATCAAAGAACAAGTTTTTTGTGGAACGCACGAGCGTTCACACGTACAGGTTGCTAACAGCCATTAAAAGAGAGCTTTACAAGTCTTGGAAAATGGCATTCATGATTGTGCTTTAAACATAAAAGCGACTTTTATTCTTAACTGTCAAAACAAAAAATTAAATAAAAAAATAATCATACAAACAATCGAGATAACAAGGTAAGATGATACTTTTTTAAATATCGCCTGAGGCCCAAAATCTGTTATGACCACGCCCATTTCACTGGCCCCACCCCTCCCGCAGAAAGTCGCCTTCTCTCTCATCAGAGGAGACTGGGAACAAGATAGGTTCAGAGACCAGTGAAAGTCCTCTGATCTGTCATACACACTGCTCTAAAGAGCCATAGAAAACAACAGTCTGGAAGAATGCCTGTAATTTATTATAAAATGATAGATTCTGTTGTTACTTTTTACGTCCGCGAAGGAGGCTATAACATATGTGGCTGAGTGCAGAAATCTTGCTGCAATTTTAATGAGAATAAATAAGAAATGTAAATGAGCCGGCTCACTATCTGACTTATGGACAGAAATAGTCAAGGAGTAGATTTAAATGATGGTTACATTTCCAAATTAATTTTCAAAATGTTCCCAAATCAGTGAGAAAGAAATAACAAACAAGGCTTACAGTAATCATCCAGCAAGTCAGGAGCATCCAGAATTCTATCCTCTGCCTGTGGAATATGCCTGACTGACTTTGCCTTGGGAGCTGTGGGCTTGCTTTGACAGTACAGAACTCTTAGCTTATTCTGGTGACCTGTACGAATCAAATGGCACACAAAATAGTTGGTCAGTCAGTTACTGGGTCAGTTGGTCTGCAGGCCATTCCATCAGTTTATCAATCAGCTAGTCAGCTGGTCTGTAGATCGATCGATCAATCAATTAATCATAAAGATTCCTGATGGCTGCATTCAGAATGAATCACATCAATCATAAATAATCAAATTCAGAAAAATTGTTAAGAAACTACCACCGCCTGCTGATCGTAACCTGGGCCAACTTGTTTTACCCTAACCGACCTTGATCTATCTCGGCCATTTTTGGACGAATGTTGCTTTGTGTTAAGGTCTTTAAACAAACCTTCTTTAGTTACAGGAGCTCCAGCTTTAAAGTGAAGAATCTTGGATTTGCTGGGGTTACTTGACAAGTTGTCTGTCACAGCTGCTTGATACTCCGTGTTTTCTTCCAGCTCCATGTCACCGCTCCTCTCACTCAGTTCACCTCCCTGCATAATCTGAAAATGACTCCATTCACAGTCCACAAGCGATCTGGTTGGAATAAAGCGGTCTCCTCGTGGAGTATGTCCAAACTTTTGTGGTGATTTCTTAGGTGATTTACATGGCGTCTTTGCTTTCTTGCCAGGGGTATAAGTTTGTGTCTTCGACGATGCATTTGAGAGTAAACGACTTCGAGAAGTTGTTTGAAGAGGGGATAAAGGTTTTCCAGAGGAGGCTACACTTCTCTCTCGTTCCTTTCTTTGCCAGCGCGGAACAGGTCCTTTAGAAAGAGGAGCTTCGAGCTTCTTGAGGCAATCGTTTACTCCAGCTTCGAACTCAAACTGTGCCATGTATCTTTGGAGAACAAGGAGTCATGCAGCACATTAAATTGATAAATAAGCAATATTAAGATATAGATTTAGTGTTCTATTAGTACGGCCGCCGACTTACCAATTTAAGCTTTGAAATGTCGAGAAATCCTCTCGTACCCTTCAATAAACTGCTCTGCCAGTTTGTCGAAAATTCCAAGCACGTGGACATTTTTAAATGCCAAATTCTCGCTCCTGATTGGTTAATTACTTTCACCAATCTCCCGCGGCCGATGGTGTGTCAGTCCTTCAGGCTTCAGGCAGGGTTTGTCGGTTTGTCCTCCATATAAGCACCCTCCTATCTTCAGGTTCTCAAATGATTTTCAGCACCTCTGCTGCTAAATTGCATTCCTTTCAGCATTCGCCGGTCGTAAGAGACAACTGAGAGCCAACCGAGGGCTAGCCGAGAGCCAGTCGAGAGCCAGCCGACCTATCTCCGACAGACAGACGGACAGACAACCCTTATTTTAGCACGATAAAAAAATTAAAGCTCAACAGCTTGTGGGGTCGTGCAAATAATAATAATAATAATAATAATAATAATAATAATAATAATAATAATAATAATAATAATAATAATAATAATAATAATAATAATAAAAACAACCATCTAAAAATAAAGGTGTGCTCATCCCTTTGGAGAGTCATTTTATTTTCACCTCGAATCGAACGAGCTGCACGTTCCGGCCGAATTAAACTTATGACTGTCCCAACACTATTCCGAGCAGCATTCATTCAGTTCTCAATTGCAAAGCCATCAAAAAAAAAAAAAAAAAAATTAAGTTCAGTCTCTTCTCTTCAAAGCGGGCTCTTTCAAGATGGTCTACAGATAGTCCCTTTGAGGAAGACTTAACTGTATTTGAGCGATCAGCAGTTTCAGTAGAACTCACTCTTTCGTGCGTCGAATATTCAATTAGACCTCAAAATGCGTCATAATGGCGAATATGACGAAGAAACGTCCACAAACCTAGTGGAAAAAAACTTACACGGTGATGGGTACTGCTGCATCTGGTATTCCTGGGAAAGCCAGTCCAATACGTCCGAGAGAACTCAAGGACCCCAAGAGTGTTATGTTTGAATGCGCTCGCACTGGAAAGGATGATCAGTTGTTACTAGTTTTACAGCAAGGAATGGACCCCAACGAACGAGAATCACAATGTTGTGGGTAAATAAGCTTACTATTGTCTTTATTTGATGGAATCGCGTCGTAGACCCACATTGTTTTGTGTGGCAGATTTGCTGGTTGATGCATTCAAGACAATTAATGCTGATAAAAAAAGTTGAATATCTTAAGATATTATGCAGCCTGGGGATTCCTGACCCTGTGTTTCCGAAAACTGAAAGATACTACTATTTAGTAGAGTTAGATAGGTTTATTACATTATAGGATTGCATCATTGGGATTTTTACGTTCTGGTGTTGCAACTTGGTTGAAACTTAGGTACCTATATATTTAGCTCGAGACTGTCATGGTAACCATGACTTTACGTGAAATATTGGCTTCATGTAAAGCCCGGACACATTCCTGTGGTTACTTCGTGAGCTTTCGTGTAGTTGTGTTGACGCTGTGAACACTCGATTGAGTGTCGAAAATAAGTCTTGTTTGCTTTGGCTTTGCCAGTGTGTGTTTGCTTTTCTTCGCTCTGTAATTGGTTGGTAAAACTGGCGCCACTTTCTCGACCAATGAAAATCAAAACCAAAACCAACCATGTCTTAAACACTGTTGCGCTTTTCCCCGCGCTTGGCGCCGGCTAGATGTAATTGCTGCTAATTTTGATTGGTTGATTGCGCTGTTTGCGTCCGTTGCGATCGGCTGAAGTAATTGCTTTGCGTTTGGTTTTACGCCCCTCGATCGGAAAGCGCTCTAATGTGACAGTGATGTCTAAATCTAGTTCGTTGTCGTTTCCCTTAACAGCCTAAGACCGGTGCATTTTGCAGCACGACATGGACACCTGTGCTGCTTGGAAACTCTCTTAGAGTTCGGTGCAGAAGCAACTGCTGAGGATTTCTATGGCTGGCAAGCCATACACGAGGCGTCATTATACGGTCACTCTGAATGCCTTAAATTGCTACTGGAACACGGCGCTAGAGTGGACGCTACTGCGTACAATAACAACGGACCTAACACGCCTCTGCATTACGCCGCAAGACACGGTCACTTGAGGTGCGTCGAGCTTTTGCTGAAGCACGAGGCTGATTGGAGGAACTGTAACAAGTACGGAGAAACTCCACTGCACTGTACTGCCATGAGAGGGCACGTGGACTGCATGCAGGCACTGGTAAATGCAGGTACAAAGAGAGAGTGAATCTGGCCTGACGTTTAATGTATTGCTGATGTTGAATATCAACAATTAGACAAACCGAAAACTAGAGCGGTTTTTAGGATACTTCACAAATTAATGTGATCAAGTAAGCTGAAGCCACTCCGGGGCACTAAGGCCTCAAGGTAGCGGGCATTACCCCTTAAATCTACCAAAGCAAAGATTGAGCCCAAGCATTAGCAGCCATGGACAGCTGTTTCGGCCTTGTTAGGCCTCACCTCATCAGCATGCATCGCTAATGTTCAGGCTCAGCTGCTCCATGCTTGTCCATGCTTGGGCTCAATCTTTTGGTAGATTTAAGGGGTAATGCCCGCTACCTTGTGGCCTTAGTGCCCTTAGAGTGGCTTCAGCTTACTTGAACACATTAATTTGTGAGGTATCCTTGTCACTCCAGCCACATCCCACAAGCTTAACGTTTTCAGTGTTAGAGCGGTTTTTAGTTGGGTGTCGGAAGTAATTCTCGTTTGCTATGGTTTTGCTTTACTTCGCTCTGTGATTGGTTGACAAATCTCGCGCCACTTTCTCAACCAATGAGAAACAAAACGAAAACCAATCTCGACATGCACGCGCATTTTTCTGCGCTTTACTCTGGTTACTTGTAATTGCTTCGAATTCTGATTGGCTCATTGCGTTGTTTACGTCTGTTGTGATTGGTCAGAGTAATTGTAATAATAATAATTAGTATATACCACACAAGTGAATAGTGCTTTTCGCGTGTTCTGATTGGTTAACTCGGAGGTGATTAGCAAGTACTATTCACCTCCGAGCAGCCGGCGCGCGAGATTTTACAATTTCCGACCGCCTGTCGGTATATTGTCACACATAAAGTAACGTTTTGGTCCGCTAATTATTCAGCTTGTGTGGTATATATTAAAACAATTATTCACCTCAATGTCGGTGAAAGTGGTGGATATTTACCTCGCCGCTTCGCAGCTCGGTAAATATCCACCACTATTCACCTCCACTTCGGTGAATAATTTTTAATTATTATTCATTAATTTACATTGCGCTTTTTAATATGCAGTGATCAAAAAGCACTACGATATTAAAATATACGTATTAGTATACGAAGGAACAAAGATATTCAAGGAATCACAGTAGATACCGAGGAGATAAAGTTGGGGCTGTTTGCTGATGATTTGACTGGCTTTTTAAAGAACGATAATTCTCTTCAAAAATTTTTAGAACTTGTTCAGGCCTCAGGATTAACCATGATAAGTCTCAGGTGATGTTACTCGGAAACAGCGAGCGCTCCTCTTTAAGAAATGACACTGCAATTAAAAACCTTAAAATTAAACACTTTGTAAAAATTTTGGGAGTTCACTTCACCTACGACGCGTGCCAAACGGAAGTTGAATTTTGATGAAATTAAATCAAATGAAGAATGATCCTCGCACTTGTGAACGCAATTTATGCAATTGCGAAAAGAAGCCTGAAAAAAATTCAGGACTTGCAGGACCTCTATCAAACAGAAACTACACATCTGGAGATGGCGTGATCTTACGATATTTGGCCGAATTCAAATTGTCAATACATTCATAATTCCTATTTTCTTGTATAGGGCGAGTATGGTATGTTGCGATCAAGAATTTGTAAAGGAGGTGAATAAAATTATTTTCGATTTCATTTGGAAGGGTAAAGACAAAGTTAAGCGTTCTGTTCTTGTCGGCGACATTGAGGATGGTGGAATTCAAGCTTCTCATTTGAATTCCATGATTGAGACACAGAGAATTATGTGCTGTAAGAAATTAGCCAGTGTTCTGACGGTTTTCCTGACAGCCCTCAAAGTCCGTAAAATCGATTCGAAAACCCCCTTTAAATGCCGAAGAAAAAATACAACGCCAGTTCGACTCTGCAAAAATCCCAAATCCACTTTATTTTAGTACGCGCGAGAAAACATAATTGCGCCATTAAAATTTAAATCATTTGAATTAACCAATGAGCGCGCGCGCCTGAAATTGAAACAATAGAAATGAAACAAAGTCTGTAACTGCGCGCGCGCCAGGGCGTAAGTGCCAACTGAGTTCTTTCAAAGTTTTTTATCATTTCCGTAAATGCAGAAAAGATTATTCTATTGCATTACTTAAAACCAGTTGGGGGTAAATTTATCCTTTGCTGCAATTTTGACGTTAAAAGGTTACCGATAAAACTTCCTCCTTTCCACGAAGATTCATAGAAGATTGCTTAAAGAGCTTCGTAAAATGCTCTGTGGCAAATAATCAATGCGAATAAATCACTGACGATATAAACGAAATTCTCCAAATTATTCTTTGGAATAATAAACTTATTCGTATCGACGGGAAACCTGTATTTTATAAAACACTGGCGGAAAAGGGGATCTTAAGAATAGGAGACCTTATTTCTGAAAACAACGAGTTAATAACTAAATGCAATTTAGGAGAGCTCAACCTTACCCTTTGGATCAATTTAGGCTTATTTCTTTGTTAAACGCCCTCCCAAACCAATGGCGAGATTCATTAAATAGACCTTTTTACTATGTTAAAAAGGCTTTTAATTTGCAGGAGCAAATTGTTTTACGTTTAAACGGGTAAAACACCTCGATCAAAAAAGTTGTGTCAAAAACTATTTATAAAGAACTCAGAAACAGAGTTATCACCATACCTTCTGCTCAAGAGAAATACAGGAGCTCTTTTATAAATGATACCCTTGATTGGCCAGAAATCTATAGCTTGCCTCATCGTGTCACCTCGGACACAAAGATGCGTGAATTTCAATTCAAACTGTTAAACAAATACCTAGTGACAAATGCCTTTTTGTATAAAATTGGTGTTGGGCCTTCTCCAGTGTGTTCTTTCTGTGGAAAGGAGAATGAATCCCTCGAACATATCTTAATCTATTGCAATTATACCAAAGAATTCTGGGCAGAAGTTTCTAAGTGGCTTCGCTATTTAAATGTAAATATAAATAACCTCAACAACAAAGAAATTACGCTTGGAATGCCAAATTGCGAAGACGAGTTATTTGTCAATCATGTATTACTAATCGCAAAACAATATTTGTATTCTTGTCGTTGTAGAAAAACGTTTCCTATATTTAAAGTTTTTATGTCTAGATTAAGGAAGATTCAAAATCTTGAATTAGTTATTGCAAAGTCAAAAAATAAGTTATGGCTTCATATAGCGAAATGCGGCAAATTTGACGTATAATTTATGTACCGAGATACTGTTACGTTTTATATTATCTCTGCTTTTTTGATCTGAAAAACATAAGGGTCAGTCGTATGTTGTATTGTTGTGTATATGTAGCTGTGTGCGTGTATAATGAAATTTAACTATTTTTTTGTATTGTAAGTGATGTAGCGTAATGTGTATTGTAAGTAGTTTAATAATAATGTTTAAAACTTGTGAAGTCTTATAAATTACTAGCAGCATGCTGCAAAAAATAAAAAAAAATACAAAAAAATTTACAATAATAAAGTAATTTAAGCGCTAAAGGCTAAAAGCTAAGTTAAATTTTTTTTTAAGACAAGATTTAAAAGTTAAAATTGCTTTTGTTTTGCGGCACTCATTGCTGAAAACCACAAGGAAGCCAAGGATACCCCATTAATTTATACCAGATTGTCCCGGTCTCTAAATTCTCGGATATTAATTGGTTATTTATACGCCGTTAGTAAAAATATCGTTTATGTTACTCAGGAGCCGAGATCAATGCAGAAACCCGTGACGGGCTGACCGCGGCGTATTTTTGCGTGTTCTGTGATCACCCGTCCTATTTAAAAGAACTCATCAAACACGGGTTGGACATCGACAGGAAATACAGGGAGCCACAGCGCACCTTACTGCACTACGCCGCTGAGGCAGGGAAAAACAAGGTTGTGAAGGTGCTTCTGAGAAGGAAAGCAAACACGGAAATTCAGGCCGGCGAACGAGGCATGACTCCTTTGCACGTTGCAGCGCGATTGGGACAAGAGAAGGCGGTGGAATTGTTGTTAAAATATGGCGCTGATGTGGAGGCTCGCTCGCTTGAAGGATTCACCCCTCTTCATCATGCCGCCCGCTGCGGTCAGCATGAAGTCGGCAAGTTACTTGTGGCCGGCGGAGTTAAAGTTAACGCACAGTCAGGTTTGATAATAGTACTAGTACACAATCATCAGATGTTAGGGACAAGTCGTGGTTGGGACCGGGGTTAGAATTAGTTAGGGTTAGGATCTAATAGGTCTTGCGACGGTTCGCGCTTTATCCCCTCCCCCTTTGACCGACCCGAGAGGGTCAGGGGGTCAGAATCGAAAAAAGCCGGCGGGAATGAAGAAAGCAGGGAACCGTTATAAGGATGGAGGTACGCAATGTCTAGTTTAGTAGTTCTCACTCGAGTTTGACAAATATCCTAAGGTGTCATGACCCCCAATGTAGGTTATAGTTAGGATAACACGAGGGCTAATGTCAGGATTAGGGTTAGCGATATACAGTCCTCCACCCCGATCACCAATTGATGGGTGTACCGATCGAAGTATAACTCAAGTGTGAACGTTAAGAAAGGGCCGAGCTAAATGTGAATCAGACTGCTTTGAGCGGCGGGCTGATATTGCTCGTATTTATACTAGAGGACTTCTCAGACATCTAGACGAATTAAACGTCTGGCTTCAGTTCGTCTCGTCTTTACACAGACGGCTTAAACTTCTTAGACGACTAAGACGTCTGTTAAGTGCGTCGATCAAACGCACTTAACCTCATACGTTTCATGCGTCTGCCCAAGAGAGGATAAACCTTTTATCCTCTCTTGGTCTGCCTCATTTCCCGTATTTATACTAGACGTCTGAGACGTCTATGGTGGCCGAGGACTGCCACTAAGTTTTGAGGGCCATTTTTGCTTTTTTGAAGCAAATAAATGTGGAACAAAATGCAAATAAAATTAAAATCAAATACAAATGCAATGCAATATAAAAGAAAATGCAAATAAAGTCAAAGTCAAATGCAATTAAATGTAAAACAAAAAGTAAAGTACAAATCAAAATCAAACTTGATGCAGATTAAAATTGAATACATTTTCAAAAGGGGATCTAAATTTGAAGTTAAGGTAAATTAAAATTGAATACACTTTGAAAAGATAATGCAAAACAAAATTAGTGGCAGCGCTCGGCCATGCGAAAATTTACTTTCGTTTGAAAAATTATTTCACATGGCCGAGCGCTGCCACTACCATGATGCTTTGCGCGCTTCAATGCTTCGAGTAGCTGAGCAACTACAGAACACAGGGAATATGTTTTGGAGAGTGGCTTGGTGACTCGATGGCTCGGTTATGACTGGCAAGCCACCGAGCTGGGAGAAAAACCCTACAAAATTGGTCCTAGCCTGTATCTTGTTGTGAAGCCGAATCGATAGTAGTCTCAGCTTCGCAGCCCAGTTTCCATTGCGTGACATCTCAAAAACTAAAGCGATTAGCCAGCCACCTAGCCTCCCACGCAGTCGTTTTTAGGGGACTCGTATTTCACCTCCTCCCCACTAACGCCGAGGTGAAATACGAGTCCCCTAAATACGACTGCGTGGGAGGCTACCAGCCACCGAGCCGCACTGAAGCGACTAGCGAGCTGGCGAGCTTTTAGTGGTCTTTAATATATCTACCTCGTTCTTAAAGCACTAAAGCGACTAGCGAACCGGCGAACCACCGAGCCACTCTTTAGTGTATGGAACGAGGCGAGGTAGAAATACTAGAGTGGCTCGATGGCTCGCCGGCTAGCTAGTCGCTTTAGTTTTTGGAATGTCACACAACGGAAACCGGGCTGCGAAGGAGACTACCATGGATTTGGCTTAACTACAGGATACAGGCCAGGGCCAATTTTGTAGGGTTTTGTCCCAGCTCGGTGGCTTGCCAGTCATTACCGAGCCATCGAGTCACAAGCCACTCTCCAAAACATATTTACCTTTTCTTCAGCACTCAAGCCTCTGCAGAGCCGGCGAGCTATCGAGCCACTCTTTAGTATATCTACCTCGTTCTTAAAGCACTGAAGCGACTGTCGAGCCGGCGAGCACCCGACAAGCACTCAAAATATTGGCCCTGTGTTCTGTAGTTGCTCCGGTACTCGAAGCATTGAAGCGCGCAAAGCATCATGGTAGTGGCAGCGCTCGGCCATGTGAAACAAGAGGCTACAATTAGCCTAAACTCGGGCTTGCAAAAAACAGTATTGTATCCCTAACTTAGCGCTAAACAAAAGAATAGAGGGAAGTCTGTCTTTCTTACATCGGACGCATTGTGTTTGAGTCTATTTCTTTAGACCCCTATCAACATATATTCCTCTAAAATACAGCTCAACCATTGAGAACAATAATTATAACACTTGTAAAAAATATTTCTAAAAGAACAAGAAAAAGAGAAACAGAAAAAGTTAAGCCCGTGATATATACCACTAAAAGACATCGAGCCCGGGTTAGCTGCGTTACAGGCAGGAACAATGACCTTTAGGCCACAGAGGTTTATCGTTATGCAAGGTGATAAAAATAGTGTATTGATTCCAAAAAAAACTAAGCACACTTGTTTTCGCTTCGATGGATAATTGTTTGAGAAAGGAAACGCTTATCGAACTATGTAGGATTTTTTCGCATAAACGTTAATGGAGTCTCGGTGAAATGTGAGTAGAAAATTAATTAGCAGAGTGAAACTGTTTACAAATACGTCAATCCAGGGTCATTTGAAACACAAGAAAGGAACGTTTCTGGACAGTTTCAAGTGACGCTGGTACATTTGTAAAAACTAATCGCTTATCATTCAAAAATTTAAGTCCATAAATTGAGATATTGTGGGAAAATAGTAAATAAACTACCTGTCAAAGTCTCAGGGGTGTGTGATATCCCGTACTTGAGTTATTCAACAAAATGTACGTCTCAATGGAGCGGATACGGGGAACACGGCAGTCCATCTGGAGTTAAATTTTGGTGGGTTTACCTAAAACATGGAATCCGGAATCCAGAATCCGGAATCCGGAATTTGAAATGTGGAATCCGGAATCCGGAATTTGAAATGTGGAATCCGGAATCCGGAATCCGGAATCCGGAATACGAAATAAGAAATCCGGAATACGAAATGTAAAGAAGTTTGGTAGAAAATTTTGACAAAGGTTGAAGTCACTTGGGTAATAATATGGTCAACAAATTATATGATGACTTAGCCTGAGTTTTGCAGCAATCAAGCCCATGAAGGTTATTCTAGGGCAGCATTTTAATACTTTGGTTTTGCTTTTAATAAACCGCCTGATTCCTTTAAAGCACACAGCTTTCAATCACACCACAACGATACTAATCAATGTTTTGTGCATTTTGAACATTTTAAATTCAAATCATTTTAATTAAAAGCACCTTTTCTTATTCTTTTTGTCGATGAGTAGTGTTAGGCCTGTCCACAAGTTGACGGCTACTTTTTGAACAACTTTCGATTTTCGATCAACCTTTTTTGATTTCGAGCAACTTTTTTTCTGTTTTCAATGTTTTGTTATTGATTTCAGCTAGATCTTTATAAAACAAGAGCTATTTTTGCTTATTATTTTAAACGCTTCGTGACCAATAAGCAGAGAAAAATCACTTTGCATATCTTGACTTAATTGCGCGTGGGAACGCTTACGCCTGATTGGTCATTGTCTGTTGCTCCATGCTGGAATGTTTGGGAACTGTATCGGCGCGTACATTTTAGGTTGTCGAGTGGCCGTCGATAAAACGAGGAACATGAGACATTCCGGAACATCCCGGTACATTCCGGAACATCTCCAAAAGACGAAGAAAGATCACTTTAAAAAAAAACTTTAAATATACAGAAAAAAAGAAACTAACACGAAATAAATATAATCCGAGAGATTAATTGGAGAAAAAAAGAAGACAAAAAATATTTATTCCAAAAAAAAAAAAAAAAGAAAAGACGTTTATAAATGCCCCACCTGGAAATGATAGCTATGGGGGCTGGGTGAGGATTGTTTTAGCGCTTTCATTTGCTTACAACATTTTCACCCTCATAGAGTTGTACCGTCTTCTGTCATTGCTCTTTAAGTCAGTATGGTGCCCAATATACCTTGAAACTTTTATACAGGAACCTTGAGCACGCAAAATCCGCTGCTCTCCACTTCTGATTGGTTAAGGATATCTACAACAACTGAGGACTCGGCCGGGCCTACTTTTACAGTAGGCGATAAACGTGGTTAATCTGCTCCAAGAAAGATTTTCTTCCCAATAGCAATGCTTCTCACTCTGTTTTTGCAGCGAGGGCTGCACAGCATGGGCCTGTTTGTTTCTTAAGGTTAAACTAGTGTAAAATCTCGCAGATCAGTTCTTTAAGTTGCATTTAATGATCCTACATACGGTCTTTCTTAATAGTTATCCTATTATCCCTCTACATCGACTCAACTGGAAAGAACCAACCAAGTCCCAGACTAAGACTTCACTCCTTTCACCTACCTCTTCCTGTAAGACATCTATCGTCTTTATGGTCAGTGCTTATAGCTTAAGATCTTCGATTACGCCTGTCCTTTCTATTCCGAGAGAGTCGGGAACTTTTCAGCACTCGGTAGCAACTACTTTTAATAAGCTCCCTGTAGCTATTAGAAACATAACTGAGTATAACTCCTTTTGTCGTAGTGTGAAGAGACATCTTTCGTGTGGGGAACTTTAAGCAGTGACACAATTATAAATTGTATATATACTATTCTTAATTTTTTTATTTTATTTATTATTATTATTATTATTATTATTTATTATTTTTAGGCAATTTTTTGTTATCATTTATCACTGTAAATATTAACTACTTAGCGTTTTTAACAGAGTTTTTCCTAGGTTTGTTTTAATTGTAATTAACTTTAGTTAAATATTAACGGATGAAGAGCCATCTAGTGGAAATGCTGTTAATAAAGTCATTATTATTATTATTATTATTATTATTATTATTCGGTTCTTTTAACCCTCTTATTAATTATTAATTCCAGTTTCTAGATTCCGTATTCCGGATTCCAGGATTCCAGATTCCAGATTCCAGATTCCAGATTCCAGATTCCAGATTCTGTATTCCAGATTCTGGATTCTGTATTCCGGATTCTGTATTCCGCATTCCGGATTCCACATTCCGGATTCCGGATTCCGGATTCCATGTTTTAGGTAAACCCAATTTTGGTCATGTTAAAAGCTTTCTTCTCGCTGTTGAACTTGCAAACATTCGTATAGACACTTCTTTTAACATATTAGTTGTTCAGACTTCAAAGACACAAGGTGAATCGACGTTTTCCGATACGTGACAACAAGCATCATTCTTGCTGTTGATATGAGATTTACACTTCCGAATCACTCGGCGGTGAAAGGTCAAACTCCCTTTGTCTGTAGTCTAATTTTTGGCGCTCCTCTCGCGTCGCGTCTCCTCGCAACTTCGCGCGCGCACGTGTCTTTCGCCCGCCCCACAATCCATCGCCAAAATTAGAGACTACTCGCAGTCTACTGAAGCAGACACGAGGAAACACGGCAGTCCATCTGGAGTTAAGTTTACTCATGTTAAAAGCTTTCTTCTCGCCGTTGAACTTGCAAACGTTCGCATGGACACTTCTCTTAACATATTGTTTGTTCAGACTTCAAAAGACACAAGGTGAATCGACATTTTCCGATACGTGACAACAGGCATCACTCTGTTAAAAATAGTTAGCGCTTGCGCAGAAACGCCGGAAGTGAGCTTTGTGGATGATACTCGACGACGAAAAAAAAGAACCGTCGGTAATTTTAGACTCGGGCGCCGCGCGAGACGCGGGCAGCCCGAGTAATAATTTAGTAATAGTAAATTTTCGCATGGCCGAGCGCTGCCACTAATTTTGTTTTGCATTATCTTTTCAAAGTGTATTCAATTTTAATTTACTTTAACTTCGAATTTAGATCCTCTTTTAAAAATGTATTCAATTTTAATCTGAATCAAGTTTGATTTTGATTTGTACTTTGCTTTTTGTTTTACTTTTAATTGCATTTGACTTTGACTTTATTTTCTTTTACATTGCATTGCATTTGCATTTGATTTTAATTTTATTTGCATTTTGTTTCACATTTATTTGCTTCAAAAAAGCAAAAGTGGACCTCAAAACTTAGTGACAGTCCTCGGCCACCATAGACGTCCCCTAGAATAAATCTCTTCACTGATCTGAAATCTACTGATCTCATTTAGACCAATTTAATCAGGAGCCACATAGCTTGCGATGTAAGTTAGTTTTAGAATGGGGCCAGTGTTCTCAGTTTCCGCACGCATAATATATGTAAGTTAGTTATACCTGGCCCCAGTTGTTCAAAGAGTGGATAACTCTGTCCAGCGGTTAAAATGTATCAGTTTCAATACATTTGATCCACTGGATAGTTATCCGCTCTTTGAACAACCGGGGCCTGCTGGACTCTGAATTCTCTTTCCTCTTCTAAACATACGCCTTATGTACAATGTTAGAAAGAGCCGGGTTGTTAAGCCTTGGCCAAACGGACTCGCAAGTAGTCGCAAGTACTTGCGTACAGACTTGCTTTGGGTGGCCAAACGGACTCGCAAGTTTCCGCAAAAGTACACGCAAGTTGCAAGAAAACCATTTTAAGACTACATAGTTTGTATTTCATTGGATAGTAGGTTGCTATAACAACGAATGGACGTCACTCAACTTTCGTTGACTTGGGTTAGGTGGCCAAACGGTGAAAGACTTGCGTCGACTTGCGTGCAAATTTGATCTCGACCAAAGTGAACGCAAGTCAACGCAAGTGCACGCAAGTCCTGGCCAAACGGAGTCGCAAGTAGACCAAGTTTTCAACTTGCGTCTACTTGCGAGTCCGTTTGGCCAGGACTTTAGGAGAAGATAAATTATGCCGCAACCTATTCATCAACTACAGGATGAGTGAATATGTAACGCAGAAAGCGCCCAAGAGTGGAGACAACACGAACAGCGGTAAATAACCGATTGATCGGGAGTGAAATCACGTTCTTTTCTTTCAGAGGATACCCATGAGACGGCGTTACACATGTGTGTACAGCGGAATGACAGCAAGTTCACAAAACTACTGATAAAAGCAAACGCTGATCTCAACATCCGGGATAACAACGATAACAGACCAGTGGACTTAAAGGTCGACAACGAGGAAGTGATCACCATACTCAAGAACGCCATGTTTGAGAAGGACAGAATCAAAATAGCCAAATGAAACCAATTTCATTTTTATTTCCTGTACGAAAATACAACTATTTGTTATTCTAATAATTTTACACTGCTCAACAGTGTGGCTAAGAAATTAGACAAGTAAAGGAACAATAAATTGGTTAAACCGTATCCATGATATTCTGGTCATAAAACCCGACCACAATCCAAAACGTAAAATTCGTTTACCCCATACATTAATTGCTCCCCTTCGCCTTATCTCATTTGTTCCCTGTAAAAATATATTAAAATCAATTTGTTGATAAAAACCAAACTCACCATGGTTTTTATTCATTTAACCACTCTCTTTTCTCAAATTTTCAAGAAGTAAAATTGCCCAAACCATTTGAGTATATTGTTCTGAAAATTAAATGATTTTCCGTACATATACCTACAGTAAAAACACAGGTGTACTGTGCTTGTCCCAAATCTTCAAAAAAACGAAGAAATTCACTTATGTACCTAAGCACCAAATGGTAAAACCCTAAAATGTCATGCATTGACTGATTCTATTATTCTATCTTCTATTTACACCTAGTTTCTGTTCACAATAACAATTTCATTGTAAAAGAGAAAAAAACTCACAATGCCGAGTACGTAATCGTAAACAGAAACACCACGTGAACAAAGTATCGAGTTGAAGGCACATTTTTCGTGAGAGCAATCAGAGCAAAGACGTTGTGTTTTCAGCCAATCAGGTGTCCGGAACAGAAATCAATCATGATACACCACAAGCGCCTTTTCCCGCGCTTGCAACAGCCGTTACTTGTTCGGATTGGTTTTCAGTACTGGCTTTTGATTGGCTCTACGAAATACTTGTTTTGTCCTTATAAGAAACGCCAAGGAACGCTGAAAAGCTAGGTGAAGTTGAAGTTATAAGATCCATCTTTTTCAGACATATTCAGAATCTACTTGATTTACTTTCAAGCACTGAGTTTCTATCAGCTACGGAGAAGGGGTTCTTGCTCGCTGCTGTTTCCAGAATCACCTGTGGAGTTACTACTCCCTGAGTGCATCCCAGATTCCATACCAGACAAACTGGACAGCACCCTGTAGACAGAACAGAAAGGGGGACACAAATCAAATCAAACAAGTCACGTAATTGAGCAGGCATTTTGGATTGCTGTCATGTGTGAGTGTTGGCCCACTAGACTTGACATCCGGGGCCCTTGTAATCTGGCCTTGACCTCATTGTTCGTTTAGTACGCATACTTTCTGTCTTTCCAGAAGCCCAACTAGCGTTAATGGTGTTATCGCTTTGTATCATAGTTTACCATTCATACTGAGGTCAATCATTAAGAAGTACTTCATGGCGCCATTCCTAATTTCCTGACATAAACGACACCTCGCTCGTTGAGACAAAATCGCGTGGAAGGTGGTTTGTTTGCAATATGATCGCTAAAAACGTTACAAAGAAAGGACGGAAGTAAAGAGGATTGTTTCTTACACGGTTCGAGGCCAACAGTGCTTGTAAACTTCAAATATCACTTGTCTACTGAGGAGCTGAAATGAAAGAAAAAAAATGTAATTGGTTCAGTGAGCAAAATACCTTAATTTGTTATTGAGGATTGGTGATTCAAGTCAAGAACTGATATTTAGCTTTCCATAGCCGACAGCTTGTCAGACGTTTTCGATTCGTCACCAAAAAAGAAAGAATCCGAGCACGAAGAAGGGATTTCTGTGATTTTGCTTGGGGTGAAATAAGAGCCAAAAATGGCATCTGCTCTTGGAGGCTTAATCACATTCTCGTCCCCAGAGCCTCCGTTTCTTTTGGTCACGTGGTCGGAGAAACGAAGGGCTCCGGTAGCAGCAATTACCGGATGTCCGTAAATCACGGACATCCGGCAGCGCATGTCAAATAGCCTAGAATGTATTTGCTCATGCTCAGATATGTATCCTAAGGGAGGGAATGACAGTCGAGCTTTGGTTTATGATGGCTGAATTGAAAGCTGGTTCGGCGACGCTTTGAAAGAGACTAATTTCATTGAAATTAGAAAATTTGCCAGAACAACAAGCTGCCTTGCATGCAGTAGGTGTACATAAACGAGACTGGCTGTTTATTTTGCCCACGGGGTTTCGAAAATCGTTGATATTCCAGCTTCTCTCGTTCGTGGTGGACCATCGATCTTGATACGGTTGAAAGCAGTTGTGTTCTTGTAGTTTCGCCATCGAATGCGCTTATTTCCGACCAAATTGAAAAGTCGAGGCACTAAGTTTTGGCTTGAAGTTTATAAGCAAGGTAACCAAGACGTAATTCGATCAATTGGCGAGAATTCCCTTGAATATCACTCGTAACGGTAAGTGCAAACGAGAGGCTCTGGGGACGAGTATGACAGGAAGTGCGCAGTAATTGGTGCGCATTCAGTTGTTATTAGCCAATGAAAAAATTCGAATTTTTTGGCGCGTCCAGAGCCACTCGTCAACGACATTATAAGACGAGTGGCTCTGGGGACGAGAATGGCTTAATCATACCATAATTCCGAAAAAAAATTCCCAGTTGGTAGCAATTTGTCATTAAGAGAACGCCAGACAACTGGAGGCAAACTTGGCACGATCGTCACACGGATAATTAGCTGTTCGATGATTGCTAGAACCCTAAAAAGTTCAGTACCCCGTGTTTAAATAAAAGTGTTTGTTGTTGTTGCCATCAAGGGATAAAGCCAAACCACAAGGCCATGCAGCACACTCATTGGTCGTGAGACAACTGAGTTGAATCAATAGTGAGCGACGGCAATGAGAACGTCACAAAACAATAGGCTTAATGAGCAAAAACAATAGCTCTGCACGTGCGTTTTATATTTTGATACATTTCTTTGCCGTCCTCAGCAAAACAACAACGTGAAATAACCAAATTTTAGTTTTGTGAGAAACGTGAGCGTATGACGGTGAACTCTTCTTTCTTTTTCCCAACTTCAATGCCGTTTTTACTAATTTAGCTCCAAGATAGGTCGCCAGCATATTACAAGTTAAACAAGTTGGCAAAACCGCGAAAGAGTTACAATAACGAGAAGTTACATTTTGAAATGACGTTTTCGTTGCCGTTGCCGTCGTCGTTGCTTAAGCTCTCTATTAAGCAATTAAGAGAACTTAAGAGAAAGGAAACCAGGCAAGCAAGTAAGCAAAGAAAACAAACAATGTAGACAGACGAGCACTGGCAAAGACTTGGCAGATACAAAACCTAAATCAAGCAACAAAAACCGGAGGAAGTAAGAAAGAAAGGCAACCATACGAAGTACTATACTTACTATGGCCGCTAAAACGTCAGCTGCGATTAACATGTAAAACACGTTGTCCCATCCCTGAAGAATACAAACAAAATAAACCGTTAGCACTGAAGCCGGCATGAAGGATGTGGAGAAACAAGGCTGTCTGTTAACAGTCTGGTTTGGCAATAAAAATAACTTAATACACAGTCAACCGGAATGATACTTGAATATTGCCGCTTTGTTACTGGCCAATTGAACAACAGTTCAAGCACAAAACTGCTCTCTGTATCATAAGGAAAAGGGATTACCTGTAAAGAAACTGGTGCGGCCTGTCTACGCGTTAACTTACAGTAACGCCTCAGGCAAATTCCGAGGTAGCGGTGAAATCAGGGAATTACACAATACGAGCAATACAGAAAGTAAACGTGGTTGGATGGAATGATGATGATGATGATGGTGATATGATGATGATAAGAAAAAGAAGAAGAAGAAGAAGACGACGACGTTATGCACTTCATTCTTATCAAAGTGATATCACAAACTCAAATACTATACGAGACCGCCCCTAGATCAGCAAGATTAATTCTCTCTTTTATAGCTAGCACAAAAGACGCAAGAAAACCACAAGGAGACCTTTCATAATGAGGGTTTATCGGCCGACTTACCGTAGGAGAATATAATTCCCGTCAAAAGTGGACCGAGGGCAGCACCTGGAAGAAAGGGAACATTGTCATGCGGCTTACAGTGTAACATAAATCCGCTTTTCTGACAGCTGAATGCAGAAACAAGCGCGTTTTTTGTTGGCGGTCGCTTGTGTATTAGGCCGCCAACTTGCATTTTCTGCCTCAGACCCACCCCTTGGTCTCTACTGCTTCTCTCCCCAATCTCCTTCTCCCCAATCTCCTTGTTCATCAGGATCGTTTTCGCAAAAATACTTGGCCCGCCGCCACCAGAAATACGTTTGCCTACTGGCGCCCTTTTTCGATGACTCAAAATTTCGTGACCTTTGTGGATTTTGAATAAAAATGACGTAGATTTAAGCAGAAAGACTTGGGAGGGAGGAAGAAAAGGATGGCAAAGGTTGGCCGGTGAACTGACCGGGCCTTACGTGCGGGAGGGCGGGTGCTATCACAGTAGAGGAAACACTCATAAGACAGGGGATGTTATCTTACCCATGGAACCAGTGCCATCAATAGCTGTTTACAGTGGCCATTGCCTAGTGTTGCCGTGGAGACAATGATGCGTTCCCTGTAAATCAACACAAGCAGTATCAGTAAGTTTCCAGTGGAAAAAAAAAAAGGTTACTACGTATTTATGAATTACAACTTACCAGATTTGCTGAAACTGCCGTAGTGATCAAAGCATACGGTCCGTTTACAAAAACTCCAGAGAGCATCATTAGAACTGCAACGGGAAGCAGATTACTTTTTAGCAGGGGATGCAAATGAAAATAGAACTCATCGATGATCTCTGAACAAGACAAGTTTTAGTACCAAGCTACTACAGGAAACGAACTACCCAGGGGCCTAATAAATTGTGGGTAACCATACACGCGCCTGTAACCCGCAAACGGGTACAGCGCAGTTAAATTCAACTCCCCTTCTTCTTTCGCCTCCTTTCTCCTTTCGTACTCCTCAACCCTCTTTGCGTTAAACTCGGTGCAGACTTATAGTGCCAGTCAGACGTCTCCATTCCTGCCTGTTATTCAAAGTTGATTGCTATACGTCGAGGACATTGCCACACTTTAAAGCGTAACAGGGGAGGTAACAAAAGGAAACACAAGAAAACGCAAGTTTTGGAAAAGTTTCATTGGAGTGGGTGACCAAAGGGATACGCTGGTAGACATAAGGTCCGTTCCACATGTAGCAGCTTTTCACAGAGGTTCACAAGAAAACAAATAATACTGATTTGTGGCAACTTGTATATGAAAAGTTATACTAGCAATACTTACAAATATTGGTTTTCAGACTAGCATTGGCAAAGAATCTATAAATAAAGAGCTGAAAGAGGAAAAAACGTAGTTATACCACTGAACACACACACGTTACTTAATTATCCACTCCCCTTCAGGGGCTTTTCAGGGATAATGATACAGAAAGAAAATAATATTTCAGACGGAACATAACAGGATAAGAAACCCAACTGGCTGGAGGCAGACCAGTTGGTTATTTAGAAACGTGGCCGAGGAGTTGAGATATATTGATTACCTCGCTTGAACATTCTCAAACCAAAAACAAATTCAAAGCATGACATACATGGTATTATACTGAGAGAAACTTGAAATCTTCCTGATACTTCCCCTAAAAACCGACATGTCCCCTTTCACAATATCTGCCACGTAAAAAGTGAATCTGACACTGACAAATTCAATCAAATCCTTCATCGAAGAAGGCTATCATTTCTGATAAAGTAGCCACAATTAATAGCCACGATATCTTAAGACGCTATCTTGTATAATTAACAAACAGTTACCAGCCCCTGGAAAAGAACCCATTAACTCACCATTGGACCAGAGAACATTAACATGACAACAACAGTGATCCCACTACAGTCTGTTTTATCGGAAATAAAGCCTGCAAGGATTCCGCCTGAAAAATGAGAGATACCATCACAAAGGGATGTACATATAACCCTTATATAATAACCTAAGTCAATTCGTGCGCTCTGATTGGTCAATCAGCTATGGTTTATTGTACCAGTAAACTCATGGAAATTTCACGCGTCTTCTGAATTATTATATAAAAGCAATAGACCACAAGTTTCTACGGTTTATAGGCTGATAAACCACTTGCGATGTTGGAAGAACACTTGAAGAATTCGTAAATCACGAGCCGCATCTTCACGTGGTTTATCAGCCTATAAACCATAGAAACTTGTGGTCTATTGCTTAAATGGTGTTTTAAACCTGAAGCAAACTGTATGCCTGACCTCTAAGATTAAAATCTTCTTTCATGAGCCTTCATTCCAAGTCAATATCAAATACGTAGTTAATGTGATGGAAGGTGTTACATGTACTCTTGATAGCCGAGTTAATTGTTTGTTTTGCACACTTACACATCTAAGTGACTAAACTGTAAAGCCTGACCAGTTCACACTAGCAACATAACAGCATCATCATAATGACATAAAAGGGAAGTCAAGTTTGCAGTGTGAACATGCATGCAGACATATTGGTGCAACATAGCATGAACATAACAACATAAAGATAAAACTGATCTTTTCCTTTTGTTGTTATGTGGTTACGTTGTTGGTGTGAACTAGGCTTAAGACAAGCAATTTACTCAGCTATCTTTCAATAAAGTACGAGCTAGGTTTACCTATTATTCCTCCTACATCAAACAGAGTGGACAGATCTGCTGCAGTTGTTGCACCATACACCTGACCACCAATATCTGCACACGAAACAAACACACATGGAGACATTGAGGCAGAAGCCTACATGTACTGCACGCTATTATAGTACTGTAAATGAATACTGATAATAAGGGGAATTTGGAAGTGTCATTAAAGTGCATGAGAATTTTTAGTTATGTCTGTGCTGTTATCAATTCTTGAAATCCTACTCTCCATGAAAGGGAAACCACTGTTACAGCATGTGATCACATTGTACATTAAATACTAACAATTAATTTATTACTATTACTATTATTATCAGGGCTCGAAATAACTAACAGGTAGGTGCCTGTCACATTGTCCAATCAAACTTGTTTTTGCTCGGACATGACCTGTTTTTGACTGGTCGAAAAGAAGGAAATTGTCCCAGACTTCATTGGAATGTTAAATATCAAGAAGCTGAGTTTTAGAATTGAGCCTCTGTAAAGTAATTAACAGACTTGTTGTTTGACCAACTTCCTACTACAATACTGTGCAAAAGGAATGGGAGCGATTTTACATGAATTTCAAAACATTTCCGTTCAGCCGCATTGTCTTAGAAATTGAGACATTTCGAACTTCCCAGCGTATGAAAGTTCAAACGAAAATTCGATTTAAATTTCGAGTAGCAACACAAAATTTCATACATAGTCGTTAGAATTTTCAAAGAGTGCTGCGACAAATGTCCAGCAATCCAAGGATTTGTCTGGCAATAGCCAATTCTGACCAGACATTGTCCCTTGAACGGCCATTATTTCAAGCCCTGACTATTATTATTATTATTATTATTATTATTACTATTATTATTATTATTATTATTATTATTATTATTATTATTATTATTATTACTACTATTATTGGACAGACAGGCCATATAGGGAACCAGTATGTCTGAAGCACAGTTGAAACTTATTTCTTTCTTAGGGAACAAATAGTGCTGTGTCTCTAGTAAGGCAAAAAAAGTCTTTACTGCTCAGCACTATGGTAAAGTGTACCATGAGAATTTTCATTTTACTATTCATAAGTGGAATTTGTAAGTTTCATTAACATTCAAGATAATTTGTAACAATTTTTCTGTCTATTATCAATTTCTGTAATCCTACTCTGTGTGAAAGGGACAACTCCATTACAGCAAGAGTTGATCATTATTGTACATTAAATGCTAGTTATCAGTATTGGACAGATGGGCCACGTAAGGCACCACTTATTTCCACTTCTGTACCATTATAAAACATTTTGGACAGTGTAGTGTAAAATGTATAATGATACTAATAAATGTGTCTCACACAGACAAAAACACTTACTTGTGTTTTCAATATAAAAAGGCAGCCAGAAAAGGAACGTATAGCTAACCAGTTTAGCAAAGAACAAACACAGAGCATATTCTATTACCCCCTGTAAAAAGAAACATGAAATAGTTATATACCCCTGTAGCATAAGAATAAAAACCAAATGCTGTACTGTACTCAAGACACACCACCAATTGAAGAAGAAGAAAAAAAAACACAACTTACTGGTATCAGAACTGCTCTCCAGAAACCAACAGCATGAGCATCTTCTTCATGCACCGAGGTTGATGATACCTCTTCTGAAGTTGTACTATGCGCCATCTGAAACGTAACAAGCACCAATGTGAGTTATAGTAAACTCAATGAAATTGCTTAATTCTGATTGGCTGAGTACAGTACAATTCATCCCGAATTGCACTCTGTAGGAGTACCTGCTAAGTTTCCATGGCAATAGCACGTGAGCACATCTAAACATGGTAAATTTGAAGGTTTTAACCAGTGAAAGACACATAAACTGAAGTTGTGATTCCGTGAAATGTTTTATTTTGGCTAAAGTTTGTGGATAAAACATTGCATGACTTAAACAAACAGTCTGAGATTGATAAGTACTCTTGATTTTGAAGGTTCTCAAATTGCATGAGCCTTTTGAGAAGTTTCTAAATCACTAGTACCTATTAGTCACGAACTGTTCTCAAGGTCTTGAAGTCCTGAATTTTTTTCAGGCTTCTTTTCGCAATTGCATAAATTGCGTTCACAACTGCGAGGATCATTCTTCATTTGACTAGTAATATTACTGTGAATGATATATGAAATAAATCATACATGAACTGCGGAAATGAAATCAAATGAAGAATGATCCTCGCAGCAATTGCATAAATTGCGTTCACAACTGCGAGGATCATTCTTCATTTGATTTGAGTAATATTACTGGTATGTAAAGTTGAGAATGATTGAATTATCATGACCAACTTTTGTCTTATGCACTAGTGCTGGGGGTCAAAGTGAATTACTGTACAAAGGCTGCAGTGAATAGCATGAAACAAAATTGTTTTATTAACTAACTGACCACATTTAATAGGGTTCAAGTAGCTGATCTCTTTTTTGACAAACAAATATCGCTGACAGCCACTCACCTGTCTGATTTTCACGTCACTGGACTCATTATTAAATGCTTCTTTCAAAAGGTCCTCTCTTTCACCAGCAATGTACTATAAACAGCAAGATCACAAATTTTTGATGTTTGTACCATATTGATACCAAACCTGATTTTCTAGGACCACCAGTTTGACATGCAGAAAGAACTCAAAAGTACATGTAACCCCCCATTTTTTTCTTTGCTAAAGTAAATCTTTGCACCTGTTTGAAACACACTGTGCCTTTTAAAACAAAATCTTGATCTGTCAAATGACCACAATGGTAAGGGGCATGAGTCTATTCCTGATTTAATGGCACAAACTGATTTGCATAGCAGCAACTCTTTGTAAACATACATGTAATTACTGGTTAGCACTTTGTGAAGTCAAATCAGAAATGCAACGATGCCCCTTCTGACTTGGTTGTGTACCAAATGATGCCTACATGTAGTTTATCGGAAGTTTTGAGGGTCATAAAAAAGCTGAAAACTGAAAAAAAGGCCTTTTTGTGCCTTTTTAAACCAAATTGTGACTTTTTTAGGCTGTGACAGTTATGACATCTAGTCATCATCTGTCCCATGACTGAGCTAGCAAGGGGCATGGGTCTATTCCTTACTTGACATCACAAACTGATTTGCATAGTGGTAAGTCTTTGCAAACATGCATGCAAAGTCAAGTAAGGAATAGGCCATGCCCATTACTAGCTTGGTCATGGGACAGATGAGAAAAAAAAGTACTGTGGGGTTAGGTGCATGAAACACAGAAAAACCTCATACAAAACTATTGTGGTGCATAAGACTTCCAACATTTTCCCTGGTTTGAATGATACATTCAAAGTTAAAATTGATGAAAAAGGAATACAATAAATGCATGGACTTTGTGTTCCTTTTAGCTGGCATTTTGTTGCTTTTGTTTGCTGGAAGTAGCACAAATAATTTTGTGCTTTGGTGACATTGATGTCTTCCCAGGGAACTGATTAACATGCTTTGTTGGCTGGGGTGGCTAAACGATCAAACATTGTTTTGTACATAACATGAAATGTTGGATGAAAATGTTTGATGTAGGTCAAACATGAAAGCCATTTAAATGCAATGTTGAGAGAAGTGGCTAAATGATCAAACATGCTAATCAAACATGATGTTAGATGAAAATGTTTCATGTTTACAGTATGTTTAATTAAAGAGGTAGAAAGAGCAGTCACTAATAGTGCTGTCTGGTAAATGTAGTTTGGCTTTTATATGTGGAAGTCAAGATAAAGCTGGGTGTGTTTCAAACAGAAGAGCACCCAAGAATTCAGTAATGAAGAAGGAGAAGACAGTGACCTGTATATAGCCGTGTCTGTTAACTGAAGTATCTACTGGGAGAGGCTGTAAAAAGAGACAATAACAGACTGTAAATGAACAATGTTGATAGTTTTCTTACCTGACATATTACTAAGTTTTACTTCAGTTTTACCCTCAAAAAAGATTTAGTCACAAAAGCAATTTCAAGGAGACAAAAAAATGCAGAATTAAAATTCATATTTGGCAAAAATAATGCTACTTAAGGGTTATGGGCCAGGTACAAGTAAAATATACCTGTATGTTGCTATGCTGCTGTGGAGGAGTGCAGCCCACATGTGCTGGATCTGAAATATGTCATGACAGCAAAAATAATATCAATGTCACTACAATTATGTACATGCTCTATATACACTGTATACGTAGCCAAAGGCAAACATGGGAGTCTTACGCAACAATTAATGCAACTAAGACTACCGGTACATGTATTTTACCCCACCTCCCCTCCCCCTCAGTCGGTATAACATTCTAATGGATGAAGCTGGTTTCTTATCATAACAAGATGCTCTATGAGCGTTTACTCAGGAACCTTGTGATGCAGAAGTCGAAGTCAAATGCATGCTTTCTTGAAAACTATCTGTTTGACAATTGAAAATGGTTTTTGCACAAGGTCTTTTTATTTATGTACAGAGCAAAAGCATGTAAAACTTTTTAGAGATTTGCCATCGAGATTGATTACCAAATGCAAATAAATTTGTGGTAATACCAGGTTCTGAATATAGAACTGCCATGGTGTTTGTGTGATTGACCGATTAAGATGCGTGCAAGTCTTCCATCCTTTTCCTAAATTTGGCAAAACATTTTACGTAGATAGACTCTACTGGATTAAAATATTCACAACTTTACAATATATGTGCAGGAAAATGTGTTTAGGTGTTTCGACTTGGATTTTATAAACCTTGAGCACTCACTTGGGTCAGGCATGAAGAGTGAAGGCTTCAGATTACACAAGCTTATTAGCAAATTTGTGATATTACTTCTGAGTCACGTATGAGTGCTTTTGATGATGTAATCCTTTGCACTTTGGACTTTGTGTTGGCTTTAACCAATGAAAACACCACCACATGCTTTGTATTGTGCATTTTGTTGCACAGGAAAGAGAAAAAAAGAGCAAAATCTGACATGATTTTTAACGTGGTTCCCGAGTAAAAACTTCTGTTATTGCATGGTACAGGAGCGATATACTTTGGTGCCCAGGCAACATTAAGGAGAATTTTGTTTGCTGTTCAATAAATTGTTTCAAAATCCAAGATGAAAATTCCACCACCACAGTTGGCATTATATGTGATAATTTACAAAATGGCACTGTACGAAATGAGGACATCAAATATTGCAGAATGTTAGGAAACACTATTGAGCTTGACTGGTTGACTACTTTGAATATGGACATGGAAAAATGATCACTACAGCTAGTGAAAGGGAATACAAGCAGTACTGGCCATGGAAATTCCACCTTTAAGCAATGAAAATTCTGTATTCAACAACAGAATATACTCACCTATGACAAGGAAAAGAAACACAATCATCCCCATTCCACAGATGATACAACCTGGCACAATGAATGAATACCCCCTGTCAAGAAAATAACACCACAATTGTTAAGGATAAAGAAACATTAATTTTAATATCTAGGCTTTCTGAAAATTTTAGAAGGTTACCTTTGACCATTTTCACAGGATAGGAGCATTCACTGTCTAGGTGTTATACACCATGAGAAAATACTAATGGGAATCATTTTATGAAGAAACGATCACATGTGTACCGAAACAAGCACTCAAGTCCTTACCACTGACCACTAGCCCATATACCAGCTATAGCAGAGCCAAGTATATTCCCTACTGATGTGTGAGAATTCCATATGCCCATTATCAAGCCTCGTCTGCCAAGGAAAATAGCAATATTCAGTTACAAGTGTCGACTTAATTTGTAGAAGGTATGGGTTACAAGTCAAGGATCTTTGGTTGCAAACTCAAGTCAGGCAGTCTTCTTTGAATTTCTGTCACTTGATAAAGCAAGGACTTGATCTTTAGCAGCAGACTTTGACACCTCCTTTGCCAAAGGGCCGTGGCTCTAATTCAATCATAAGCTTCTTATAAGTGGAAAGTTTTTCTACCTTGTACATGTTGTACTATTCATTATCTACTGTAGTATACACACATATTCATTAAAAGAGTTCTTCTGCTTCCTTTGGAGCTTTTGTGTTCATTGAGGTATCACCCAGTCAAACTTTGATGACATAGGTGACAAGCAATGACGACCTTGTTCTCCTTGGTTATAAAAGACTTATCACTGATGTATGCTGACTTCAACACAGCTATATACTTAGGCAGCAAATCTATTATTGGGTATTAAACAACAAATTCCACTTAAGCTACTTTCTGCATCAAAGTTGTTACTAACTCATCACAAGTATAGCTACAAAAAAGTGATTTTCATGTCACACAACTTACTCTAACTTAATTCTTCATGCAAAAGTACACCACAACTTCACAAAAAACAAGCTCCCAGTAGACTGGACATTGCGCTAGTATTATGTAATATGTCATCAATTTTAATCTTATTCAAGCCTGAAAAAATGTCTTTAGTAGTGGATTTTCACTTAACATCCACAGTACAATCATGTGTACAAGGTGCAAATCATAAATTACAAATTTTACATTTTCTACTGCCACATAGTTGTCACCAATCAGTCAAGCGCAAGTTACTGTAGAAGTGAAATCACATGATACGTACAGTAGCTGAAGTTACATGTTTGATCTCACCTTCCTTTTCCAAACCAGTTCCCTACACACTCTACAACACTGGGCCAGCCAGAACTCTGAAAAGCAAACCATGACCACAAAGTTAATAAATGCATGGATAAACATCCTACCATACCAAGTCAATTCAGCATCATTTTTTATGGGCTTTAGTTGTCCTTTAGTGCTTTTTACCATGTGAAGTTCTGAACAATATATTGATATAATTTATATTGTGTATCAGTGCTATATTTTAAGTTGGAAATAAATTCAATTCTTGCATCTAGCTGTGATCGATTAATCAGTTTTAAGGGTTTGACTGCAGGTTAACAGAACCTTTAGTGCTTTGATAGAATCAGCCATATGCTATCTAAGTACACTTTAGTTTGCAATAAAACTAGAAGTGGAGCTGTTAGCCTGAAAGGACATTTTGCTCCTATGGTTCTCTTCGTGTAACAACAACTATAACAACAAAACCATAACTGCAACAAAAACTGGACATCAATTGTACCAGAATTTTGCACCAAAGGTTATGATATTTACAATGCAAAAGTTCAAACTCACCTGTACAAACCCTGTAAATATCTGACAAAGTGAAAAAAAGGTAATCATTGAGACAGAAGTCGACTATCATTGATAATAAACATGTCACATAATAGTAAAACATCAATGACAATAATTATGCTACAAATATTCCAAGACAGGTTTCTGAGTAAAAGACAGTAAGTACATGTACTTGTGGAGTGGCACCTTTGCATCAGTTGCTGATGCATAGCTGTGGTAAAAATAACTACAGGTAATATTGAGGTATTTTAAAAGGGTTATCTAGGCTACTGGCCTAGCTTGTAGGGAAAGAGCAAACCTTGTTAAAAAAACGAGGCATGTCTCATACATGTACATCAAGTCTTATGGTATAGTACAGTTGACCTTTCCTTTTGAAAATTTTAGTTGTCATTCTTTTTGTACTTGGTATGGCAACTGAGAGAGTCACAGCTCAGAGCAATAATATTATTGTTAGAAATGTAATGAACAACAATGTTGACTCATAATATTTAATTATTTACCTGTAGATGTTTGTGTGGACTTGATGGATGTTTGGAAAACTGACTGACAGAATCATAGTTAATAGAGGGAAATGGTAATGAAGCCAGCAAACATAAAAGGAGGAAAACAGAGAGGCTAAGATTTATGTTGGAAGGTTCATGACCCTGTGCACATATCTTTTGTTGTGCACTCATGCACTATGCATGATTACATAATCACAATGCTTCTATTGGCTAGATGCATGAACACGTGTAACCACTTTGCTAGATTTCATAACCATTTCCCTCCATTAACTATGACAGAATTAAAGGAGAGTTTCTATCCCTAAACTTCAAAGTTGATATCATCCCTCCCAGTGTGAATAGGGTGAAAATCAACACAATAAGCACAAGTACCTGAACAGTGACAAAATATGCAAAGTAGTGAATTTTCCAAAAATATCCCAATCCAAATGCAATTGTGAGCAACCCACTGGAGATCATACCAATGGTAAGGAAACGTCTTAAATCCATGTGTTCAGCGAGAAAGCCACTAAAAAATGAACAGGAAAAACGTAACAGTTTATACACAAAAGAGATTCAGAAAAAGTTGCTGTGGTTTCGCTGTTTACATGACCAGTGAAACCATATCGTTTCGAAAACGCTCCACTTTTGAAAGCGTTTTCAAAATGACCCAGTTCTGATAATGAACTCGACCGGCACCGTGTAAACGAAAGGTGTAACTGCATCAAAACCAATGCGGTTACAAATGAAACTGCGTCCATGTAAACAGTGCCTTAACCTATCTGCCTTAAACCAGTAAAATAATTGTTTGTTTCTGTGTAAGAAACTGGTAGGCACCATGATTAACATCAAAGAAATGGTGTCTGTGATTTTTGAATTTGGCTTTGTTGTCATAGCTACATGTATGCTCTTGAAGTTTGATGCCCTATTTCTTCTCACATACAGGTCTTGAGAAAAGGAGATGAAATGAACATGAAATGTCTTGATATTGAGCCAAATTCTCTCAACTAGCACCAGATGAAATACAGGAAGAACAGTTGAGAGAATTAATGCACATGTTGATATCAGAGCTTACAACAACTACTGTACAAATATATATGTAAGTAGCATGACCTCCCTAGATGAGCAGAGATTGCTGCTGGAGCAAATACCAAATATGTTTAAATAACAAAATCAAAGGGTGCCTATGGCTAACTCGTGGATAAGGTACACAAAGCCTTTGTCTACCAGCCTTTGTAGCACAGGTATGACTAGAAGACACATGTGAGGGAATGTTAGAATGTGTTTGGACTTCAAGCAAGAGTGTCCTGCCGGGCGACAAATAATTTTTCGAAGTTGCCCTTACCCAAACGTTTTACAACTCAGGGTGCCGCAAGCCGCTAGAGCACAGCCTTGATTGGAGGGGTGGGTATGGCTACACGTAGGCTATATAAGTAAAGGTGTCTGTGTGGGTCAGCAATTCCCTTCCAATGTGGAACCACTAGTCTTGGTTTGAGGCAATGCTTGTTGTCCTTGTTTGACCAAAAGATTTCTTTGGTTTTGCATCATGAATGTTTGTCAATATGTTTTCAATAGTTGTTTCATTCAAGAAGTCCTTGATTCGCTTCCATTCAATGTAAGTTCGATATGTTTGACAAATATGATCCATTTTCATCAAAGCTTACCACATTGGCATAAGATTTACTCATTTTCAGGTCACTTTCCAGAAAGCTGGAATTTATATTCTCCCTGTGAGCTTGCAGGGTCGATCAATAAGACCAAATGATCATCTCCTTGTCATGTTTAGCGCCTGGACGTATCCAAGTTGGCTATAGTACTATTATGAAACATCTGAAGACACCTAATCATCCTGTGAAAGCTACAAAATCAGAAAATCCTCCGAACAAGATACACGTTGAGCTGGAGTGAGCTTTGATCGGAGTGACCGTCGGAAAGTGCAGAGTGCTCTCGTTCGGGGCCGACTAATAACGAAGTGTGTCTACACCTTAGTAAGTGAGTGACATGCAGTGCCCACAATAACTCGTTCCTACGCTTCGCGTATCTGTTGTAGGTCAAAATAAAATTCAGGTTAAAATGATTTTAACCTAGGTCAAAATGATATTCCTTTGTCTTCTAACCCTAATTATTTATTAATCATGAATAATTAGGGTTAAAAGACAAAGGAATTTGATTTTGACCTAGGTTAAATTCATTTTAACCTGAATTTCATTTTGACCTACAACATATCCACGAGTTAAAAAGGGTCAACAAGTGGGCAGAGGATGAGCCTCAAACTATCAATCTTTCAATTTATTGTTTGATGTCCCACCGCTAAGTTCTCAGTGAGTGAACACCCCATATTTACCTGAAAAACATGCCAATGGCATAAGAGAAAAGGAAGGCAAGGTCCAGTGCTCCAAGCAGCTCATCTCCACTATCAGGGGAATCTAGCAAGATACAAAAAGATCACAGTTACAAAATAAACACAAAAAAGACTTATATAAAGGTTTATAGCTCTTCAATCTTTCTTATCACTAATTGCTAAAAAGAGTGTACATGTTGTAGTTCAATTTTATCCTTGGTTCAATTTTTATTGGTAACGTATGATAATGAGTACAAAACAAAGGAAAATAATTGAACCAAGGATAAAATTGAACCACAATATATAGATGTATATCTTATATTTTTAAATTTTGAATTTTTTTCATTTACATCATTACATATATTTTTTCTATTTATGTATGTTGCAGGTAAGAAAGTGTGCGTGGAATCTCGTTTCCCTTTGTCTCCTCGCCCTAATTATATATAATTAAGGCAAATAACTAGGGCTAGGAGACAACGGGAATTGAGATTCAACCCAGGTAAAAAATTTTTTAGCTGCAACATGTGTATGTTGTAGGTCAAAATGATTTTCATTGTCTTCTAGCCCTAATTATTCATGATTCATGAATAATTAGGGTTAAGAGACAAAGGGATTTCATTTTAACCTGAATAATTCATTTTGACATACAACATATATATTCATATATTTAGTTACAACCCACTGATTAATTTTTGCACGATTTTATTGGCTATTATTTTTGGATCACGTGGAGCAAATTGGAGGACTGGTATCAGGCAATACCCTGTCCACATCAATATCTGTCCTCCAATTTTTTGGTCACAAAAAAAGACAAAACAAAGCCAGCTTCTTAAAGTTTCTTCAATTTCAAATGGAAGAATCCAATCACAGTTTAAATAAAAAAAACTCTACCAATCAACATGGTTGCTTATGACATTTGCAATCATTGTCAGATCACTTTTTTTTCAACTTTCAACTGTGTATATGCAATATGAAAATTAATCAGAGGTTATAAATAAATACAACCCTTTCTGGCTTGCTGGTATATCAGAGGATAATGTCCTTGGCCGATAGATTGTCCTCAAATTTCACAGTTGCCCTTGAAGCAACTGTCCATTTTCAGACAATCTATCAGCCGCAGACATCATCCTCCAAAATACAGTGTACAGTGTACCATCCACCAAAAGGGGTTTATTTACTAAATAGCTCTGTGATCTGTTTACATATAGCATCCTAGACTCCCTGACAGATTGTCCTAAAAGTTTGTAAATTTTTCCTTTCTTTTTTTGCCATTAAATTCTAATAAATAGAATACATTTGGCCATGTTCTAAACGAGTAAGGGCCTGGGAACGAGGTTTTAAAATTTATTGATTGGAAAAAATTGTTTCCACTTCATGAAAGAGCATCTCAAAAATGGTCACCTAACCAACTTTGATGTTGTTCAGATGAATTGGAGCTGAAAAAAATGATTTTGAAAATTGTGAAAATAAGAGACGTTGTATGGTTTGGAGGGACACACATTCTGAAATAGAGACATTTGTATGAGATTTTTTTAAGTTTTAAATGCATGTTATCTGGCGGCTTTTCAACCAAACGTACTCAAACTTGCTGAAACAGCTCATTTTGAGATACACTTTCATGTGAGAATTGATTTAGTTCAATTTCATTGATTTTCAATGGAATTTGGATTTGTTCCCAGGCCCTTACTCGTTTAGAACATGGCCAATAGGATGTAGGATTCAGCTGTAAGGTTTGACATTAAATCAAACAGGTGTTAAAGTGGGCTTTTAACATTAATGCCAATGCTGGACAGTCAATTAATTAACACAGGAAGGTGCACGTGTATAATTTCTATTTTGGTTTAAAAGCTCCATATTTTGGCAATGAATCTTAATATTGTTTTGAAAACAATCATAACAGTTTGAGGATTTCCAAACCAGAAATACTTTGTCATCAATTGGCTAAGCTGTGATCAAAGTTTGCTTTTTTGAAAATATTTTGGAACAAATTTTTGTTTTCACTTATTTGAGAATCATTACCATGACCTAAACAAGTTGAATAGTAAAAATTTAAACCACAAGAGGACAACACTATAATGTTGCAACTGTAGGATTATGCAAATTAACAAACCAACCCATACTTTTCTAAGCAATAAAGTTAAAAGAAGCAGGTGAAGTTTAGACACAAGTATTACAGCTTAAGCTAAATTCAGAGCACTTCATAGCGCAAGGAGGAAATAATAACAGCATGAAAGCTTGAAAGAACTTGTCAGAATCTCAGGTAAGTGAAACTTGCTTTATCAAACACTGTTAACACCTTATCAATGATTTTACTAAGAAAACTTACCAAATGGCTTCCATCCATGGCAGGTTGGTGTTATTTTGGTACAGTTTGGATTCAAGGTTCCCTAAATAAATAGACAAGGATAGATAAAAGATTAAATTAATTTATGATTTACTGTTAATGCATAATATGTCAATGACATGAATAGCCGTTGCTTGCTAACACCTAAAGCCATAGAATGTTCTGAATGGCCTCTTAAAGTGCTAAAACTCACGACCACAGGAAAATAAATTTTGAAACAAGTTGGGAAAAATTAAGGGAACTTGGTATATCTTGATGGGTGAACTCACGATGGGGTGACCTTGGACAAACTTGGATGTTAAAAGATTGAAGGGGCCAAACTGCTTATAATAATAATAATAATAATAATAATAATAATAATAATAATAATAATAATAATAATAATAATCATGGACGTGTTGGGAGGCTGGTCGAGAGAAACCGAAACCTCAATTCAGTCACTGGTAGGACGTAAGGCGAATCAAGTTTTAGAGGCCATGCAAAAGGCAGTCTTGTCGTCATCCCTAAATATAGCGAGAACTTTCAAGGTTATGATATGAAGACCTAAGATCAAAGCCTGACTATTAGCCACGAAGAACGAGAGACACTACAAACATTTATATGCCTAGATTATAGTTTTTAGCCATGTAGATATATATATATAGATATATATTTTATTATTTATTTTTATTTATTTTTTATTTATTTTTTATTTATTTATTTTTTATTTATTTTTTTATTTATTTTTTATTTTTTTATTATTATTATTATTTTTATATTTTTTTACTCATATGGTTATTCCTTTTAAGTTTCGCTTGTGCGCACAGGTTACGCTTTGCGCCCTGTGTCGCTTTATAACACTGTGCATACAGATAGTTTTACTGCAAATAATAATAATAATAATAATAATGCATTGATTGGCTACGGCTGGCCACCCAATCATTGTATAGGATATCTGGGCATCCAGAAGTTTTACTGCCATAATAATAATAATAATGATAATAATAATAATAATAATAATAATAATAATAATAATAATAATAATAAGGACAAAAGTGGTGCCAGTGGTTGTAGGCATATTAGGTTCAGTGTCAAAGAAGCTGGCAGGCCACTTGGAGTAACTAGGAATTAAAAGCCGAACAAGAACGATGCAAAAGTCGGCACTCCTCGGATCGGCACATATCCTCAGAAAAGTGCTGGAAGTCTGAGGTCTCGGGATGAGACTTGACTGGATATTTCTTCCCAGGGAAAATCCCTGTGCTAAATTCTAAATAATAATAATAATAATTTAGAACTTATATAGCACATTTTCCATGTGTATATGATCAAATGCGCTTTACAAGCAGATGAAATTGGAATTTGGAAATGTTGGCTTTTGTGGAGAGCAGAAAACCAGAGAACCCGGAGAAAAACCTCTCAGAGCAGAGAAGAGAACCAACAACAAACTCAGCCCACATATGACGTCGAGTACGGGAATCGAACCTGGGCCACATTGGTGGAAGGAGAGTGCTCTCACCACTGTGCCATCCCTGCTCCCCAAAACAATTCCGTTTTTTTTTTAATGGTTTTCCTGGGTAGCCAACATTGTCAAATAAATGTAACAATGCAGCAAATTGAAAGGCCTTTACTTGTCTTAGGGTAAGAAAAAAAAAAGGCCATTTCACATTTCACAGGAAATAAAAAGCAACAATTCATGGTTCACGAAAATACCCTTTTAATACCACTCTCTATCATGGTGATGACATCTTTGCTATAACTATCTTCAAATGAATTTGTCATGCATGAATTGCTCTGTGATCAGCAATGAGGTCAAATCATACAAATTGCCACAATAAGTTATTACCAATTTTATCCAAGTTTTTTTTCCATTTTGCTAAATCTAGATTTAGATTCAGCAAAATGGAAAAAAAAACTTGAAGATCTTCCAAGTTGGGCCTATTATTGGTTTGCAACCATGTGACAGGGCAGCCATGTTGGGGGTCAAAACAATAGAAACTTTTTCGAAGAATTTACATAAAAATAGAATTTAGTTCCCAGCGGAGGGAAAGGCCATTGTTCTTGACACCCAACATGGCTGCGGTGATGTCACTTGCAAATCAGCAATTTTGATCTTGGTGATCGGCAACTCAAACTTTGTTAAATATACAGTGCTGTAGTTAACTTGAACAACAATGGCGTTCTCAAAACATTTGGCGATTATTTTTCGTTTTCCACTGAAAAAATAGTCTCCACAGGAAATTTTAAGTTGAGGCTAAAAATGGATTTACACATCGCCTTTATTGGCAAAGAAAATCATGTGATTAGTTAACTAAATACAATGATAATGCTTAATTTAATTTGATACCCTGGGGGCAGAGGTCCTTAGTGGTTTACGTGCAGCTCTGTTTGCATTTAAAACATTCTTACCTTGACCACACTGATGGGTTTCCGTGAGAGATGGTAAGTAGTGTAAGCAAAAAACGTAAGAACAAGGACACCGCCACGATACCTGATAATAACAGGAGAGAAAATAAAAACATATCAACGAAAGAAACCCACTAATAATAAGACTTAACAGATGTATATCTCAAATCCACATTATTCCGGGCTTTCTTGTGAATTATCATCTAACGACACAAGGGAAAAAAGTGTACTCACGCAGCTGTTCGTTCTCGTCCTAGCCATTGAATGAATCGTATCCCGTAAGGAACTTTGTGACGATGCTCGTGATGAAAAGCTACTCCGTCTGTAGCAGACATCGGGCGGAAATAGGCCAGAACTGTGTAAGGTCTGCAAGCGAAATTTGTTATGAAAGAACAGGAACTTCTGCTCAACTACAGCCTATCAAAGAAAAACGAAAAATCAAATCAGTTAAAGAAATACTCCCCTCTGGACGCCAAAAACAACAGTTTTCCTGGCGGTGACCGGACATCGACCATCATGGATGACTAAGCCGCCATTTTCATACGCCACATTTGAGTTTTTCAACAGATCCAGCAAATTTTTAGGCAAGGAGTTGGTAATGAATTCTACTACTCGCTACGTAACTAAACTTAAATTCCTACCGACTTCCATCCACGAAGAGTTTTCCTTTTTGCACAACCTGTGTTTTTGGAAGTTATTTTTTATCACCCGAGTGTGTCATGTGATATCAAGACAACCCAAAGAGACTGAGTTCGAAACTGTCTGTTGTCATGACTACCATGTTGTGGTGGAAAATCGCCATATTTACATTGTTGCTACAGCATCGAGCTTGAAAAGAGTGAAATGTCCACTCACTTTAGCGCAAACCAGGTATTATTTTCTTTCAATGAACAGTTCATAGCTATATGAAGCAAGACAAGTTGAAATTTAGCTCATGGGGATGGTGACCGTGCAACTCGAAGCTGTCTCCTCGTCTCTCTTCTAAACTTCGGCAAAAGCAAGGGTGGAAATCAACTCTTATTTAAGCTTACTTTATCGCTTTTTCGTGTCACTCTACATGGCTTTACTATGAGTTTAAACCTTAGTTTAACCTTGTGTTTTGTGTATTGCAGTATGATCAAGCCTTTGCTGCTCAAAGATTACAAAACTGGGAAATTCCACAGAGATTTAAAGAGGTAATGTGCTTGTTCGTGCACAGGTAGCCCAAACGCTGTTGTGTTTAAATATAAGGGTTTGTATGGGAATTGCAAGCTATGAACATTTTAGCGGAATATTTGGGTTACATTTCTGCAGATCAATAAAATAAACTTACTTTTGGCATTTTACTGTCTCCTGTTGTATGTCTCGAGTCTTTTAGTGACGTCCTCTGCGATTTTCCTCATCATGTCGTTTCCTTCTTAAGATGTAGTCAAGGTCTTAAGAAGGAAACGACATGATGAGGAAAATCGCCGAGGACGTCACTAAAAGACTCGAGGCATACAACAGGAGACAGTAAAATGCCAAAAGTAAGTTTATTTTATTGATCTGCAGAAATGTAACCAAAATATTCCGCTAAAATGTTCATAGCTTGCAATTCCCATACAAACCCTTATATTTAAACACAACAGCATTTGGGCTACCTGTGGTTCGTGCCAATACATGTAATGCACCTATCAACGGTTTGGGTGGGGTGGGGGGGGGGGGGGGGAGGGAGCAACCCAAGGGAAATTTGACATTATCAGGTTTTCAAATGTCAATTTCCCCACCCTTGGGTCGCCATTAGAAGTCAAATTCCCACACTAGGCACTAGCACAACAAACTGGCAGTCAAGTCAAATTTCCCACCCTGGGGATCACTGTGGAAGTCTAATTCCCATGGGTTGCCCGCCCCCCCCCCCCCCCCCCCATCCTGGGGCAAACCATTGATAGTTTTTTTGCTAATCACATGATTTCGAGTGCAATTTGGAATAAATAAGCACATATAAATTTTTCAAAGACTAACAAAATTGCTCGAGCCCATAGGGATAGTGGTCTTTGAAAAAATTTACAAGTGCTTATTTATTCCCAATTGTACGAGAAAAGTAATGTGATTACTTATTAATAATATACATGAAAAAATTGCGAGATAGCCTATACCTGCCAACTCTCACGCATTATGCGTGAGTCTCATGCCTGCGGACCAAAGACGTCAATCTCAGGCATTGAGGTCAATTTCTCACGCCTGATTTAGAAATCCAAAGGACTTGTCCTTTAACACATTAACACAACAAAAATTCAATTCAAAATTGCCTGTAAATGTTCCAACAAACAAGTTTGAGTCCTTAATGTATTAGAATGTGCTAAGATGTCGTGTTTCAGTTTGCATTTGAGGGACTGGAAACAAACTCAAATAGCTTCGAAAATGTTCAGAAGTCGTTGGAACATCTTTGGGCATGTCCGGTATCATTCGGAAGTCTTTGAGAAATTGTTGGAAGTCGCCCAATTCTGGTCATGAGGAGAGGAAAATCTCATGCATTTGACTTGGAAAAAGTTGGCAGGTGTAATAGCCTAACATAATTTTGCAGAAGCAATGCACTTATTCATCACGCATTCAGTCAAAACAACAGCTTTGTCAATGCTTTTAAAATTTTATAAGCTGCGAAAACCGGTTAAAACAGTTATAGGCTATAGCTGTAAGGCTACTTTGTCGTTGAAGTGTCTATCAAGCACTGTAATCATTACCTTAAGTATTTCTGGTTCATAATCTTGTCCTTGTTTGTTTTCGTTATCTCAGCATAAAATGACTTAAGCAGTGTTAACCCATTGGCACCCGTGCTGGCCAAAACGGGCCGTAAAAACTCCCATGCTTCAAAACATTGCAACTTTCTCAATCGCACGAATATTGCCTTAACTGTTAGTTGTGAGCACGAAATGGAATGCCCTTTAAATTTGGATATCCAATAAATGCAAGAAACGTAGCGATTTTTACCAAATATGGCCTTTTGAGTTTGGACAAGAACGAAACTGGCCGTTTTTAACGTCAAAGAGAAACAACAAAAAATGCCCCTTTTTGCCTTCATGTTTTCTAAGGAAATCATCGTCGAAAAACCAAAATTCAACCATCATAACGAAATTCAGTCCTTTTTCTAGCTTGGAAATGACTTTTTTTGTTCATATTCTTCTCCCGAGCGTAGATACAGCCTTTTGCTCCAGTGCATTCGGGCCTTCCCGACATTGAGTGCATTGCATGCTGGGAACTAACGAGAATTTTTGACAGCGCCCGTTCCTTCCCCCAATTCTTTCACATATAAACTAAGTCTACAGCCACTCCGACCTACCGCCAAAATTTCCTGCTTGTGGTCATCTTCAGTACTCAGAAATTCCAAAATATGTGGCGGTAGGTCGAGAAATTCATCAATAGTCGAGTCCCAAAGGTACTAAGTGTTTGACCGGCCAAATTCCCAGTTCGTCGAGTAACAAGCCAAATTCAACAACAAAGTACATCACCTTGCTTGATTCTTTGAGAAAGTGGACTCTTAGCTACCGTCACGCTTAATGATGCTCATCAGGCAGCCCCTAAAGATGAAAAATGGCTGTAAATTTAGCAGAAATCGCAAGCAAACCGAACTTGGGCCATTGTTGTCGCTTCACTGATAAAAAATAGCTACATCAAAATGACGTTTTCAGAAACCTTGAGCCTCCAGTGGCTTAGGACAGCACCACTTTTCCCTGGTAGTTCAAATAAAGAGTCACGAATTGCTATTCATCGTTTATAGGTGGAAAATCACTCCGAAAATGTAAAAACTGCCGGTAGTCAATGGGTTAAGTTCAACGGGCTCATAGTTTTCGATTTCATCAGTAATTTCCTTCTCTAGACATCACTTTCTCCAAACAGACAGCCAAAAAACAGTGCTTTTCACACTGTTCTTGTTTTCAGAGCTGATTTTCAGCTTTTTTCATTTGCTGTTGCCAAAGAAAACCTGCTCTAAATGGCAGTTGTTGTTGCTTGCAGCTCATCAATGCACCTGAACTTTGCACCATTCAGAGGCCGCATTTGATTGGCTCAATTTCAGTGCCTTTGTTTATCAACCAATCAGAATCCTCAGTTTTTTTAAATCTTTTTTGCACTGTATTACCTTTTTTCTGCATCCTGTTTCCTAAAAACTACGTTTCTCTTAGCCAATCAGAATCAAGAAATTTTTTCATGTATATTATTAACAGGGTGATAGGCGTAATAAGTAAAATATAAACAAAACAGCAAAAGCAGCTTGGAAAGAAAAACCGAAGTCTAAACTCTTAAAAACAAAAACTTATACCGGTATATTTCTTCACACTATAATCACTACTTTTATGTATACTATAATCATTGTACAATCATACAGTTACATGAGTTGCCTTGGTTGTCAATTGCTAATGCATGTCAACCCTGCTGGTTTCTGCATTGCAAAACAACCAACAGTTTGTTTTTGCCACCTTTTTTTCCAGAACAATTCAGAGGCATTCTGCCCTGCAAGCAAGCTTTGTGCCTGAAATAAATCTTGCGTGAGACCCCAATAGATAGCTTGCTTGCAAGCTAGAGGCATTCTTTCTTTGACATCTTAACAGTGCCCCAAACTGTAAACAACCTATTTGTTTATGTTGCCATGGTTACTGATGGCCAATCTTATCTACATCTGGTGTTTGCTTTGTTAGTTGAATTCATGACAAAAAATATCAGCTTTACTCTGGTTAGTTACAAAACCTGTGTTGAGGGTGGTGGTGGGGGAAGGGGGGGGGCCCTATCTTGGTCACTTCATTGCCAATATACAATCTATGGTCACATGTTAAACTCATGTTAACGTTTGATTAGGTTGGTCCAAAATAAATTGACACAATTATTCACTTACAAACTTTCTGGTATATTTCTTAGCCTAAAATACTTATAAACATGCCATCATGAATAGTTGAATTGTTAGTTTCGTCATGATATAGGAGTTTTTGAAAATGTCAAAAAATCAAATTTAGAACTTAGAAGATTCATACATGTGCCTCCTAATTGAAATTAACTTTTCAGCCATATTTTCAAACTACTTGCCTAAAAAAAATCGAAACAGTATATGTTGGACCCTGCTGTGCTAAGTTTGTTAGAATGCAGCCCCATTTAATTCAATACAGCAAATATGAGGCCATCTTGCAGCATATCCCCTTTATGTTATCACTACGACATGCCACAGGCATATACAGATACCTCAAACAAGTAACAAGGGCGCCCCTTCTCGTTTTCTGCCATATTTCCAAATATTTCAAATGGGATAAATTTCCATGGTATATCACCAGAAAGCATTGCATGACTAATTTTATACAAGGTCATAGAACATACATAGCCCTCCACAGACTCCACAATCAATGTGGTGCACAATGGGAAGGTTTGTTGCGATACCGGCGAATATACAATGGCTTTACTGCATTGTGATTGGCTCTATTTTCTATGGCATGGTATAAAACCCACTATAACTTGCCAGTACCTCTCTATAAATTAAACTCGGCCATTTTTGGTTTTTGTTTGCTTTCCTCTGTCAAATGTTCACTACTTTTGTGGTTCATTCTGAGTGTAAATTACGTCCAGATGCGTTTGTAGAGAGCTTTATTAAGTCCCCCTTGTCAACTAACCCCCCTCTAATACGTCACCTGTTTGGAAGTTGTTTTTTGTAATAAGCCCCCCCTCTCTAATAAGCCCCCTCCCCCCTCTGCCTTTTGGGACATGAGATTTTGTAATTAGTCACTCCTATTCCCTCTTGCAAAATCAACTTCATGTGGTGCAATTGGTTTGTTTTTAGACGTGTACATATACACTGAAACACATAATACTGTTTGCTGCTCTTTATTAGAGAACAAAATTTCACTATAGTTGTTTGCATTTTGCACAAAAACTGTCTTAAGAGAGCCCCCGATCTCTAATAAGCCCCCCCCCCCCCCCCATTTTTGAGACCGGAAATTTAATAGAGCTTTTTATTTCATTTTGGTGGAATTAGTTTTTCAGGGATTGCTTCAAAGGAAATGTCTTAACACCATCTCTTTACAGTACTGTACATTTTTTTGGTTAGTTTTCGATTATCACTTTCTTCTCATTGCATCTATTTTTCCTTATTTCTAAATAGCACTTAAAAAGCCTTGTCACTCTCTTTGAGTTTTGTGGCCTTTTTGTCATAGAAAGAACCAGGTAGAAAGATTTTGTGATTTCTGTTGCCTTGGCTTCAACCGACACAATCCTTTCATTTCTTGGCAAATATCCAAAACCCTACTGCAAGTAAACTCGTTCATAGGACTGATAGTTTTGCAACTGTAACACTTTCAAAAAAAAGCCCAAGATCCAGGAAGAACATTAGACACAAACTTGTACCTTGAGGGTATCATGTATCACATAACACATTATAACCTCACGTGTCCACAGCTAATTAGCAATAACGCCATAGAGAAACAGTTTGTGTGGAGTAGCCTTCCCCGCAAAACAAAATAAAGAAAATGGAGAAATAAAAACATGACAAAAGATTAAGGTGGCTGGTACCAGTTTTCAGCTTTTTCATGATGTAAACTTTGAGAGAAAAGAACACAAAGGCAAACCGAGGCCGAAAGAAAACTTTCGCAAGATTAAATTATACATTTAGTTGTTGGCCAAAAATAACTATTATTACGTCATCAGCTGTTATCATGGCAACAGTACTTGAGGGTTATTCAGAGTTGCATTTAAACTTCTGGCACTTATAATTTGAAAACTAACTTGGTGACCCCCTATTTTTTTTCACGTGATTACTTTTGCCATTTGAAAAGGAAACTGCAAAATGTTTTTAAAAAATTTCTATCAAGTGGATATTTTATAAACGTGAGAAAAGGCAATTTATGAGTTGTGTAAAATTTCTCTGATTGAATTTTCTTGAATTTTGTGTGACGTTTCCTCTTTAGAAGACAAAAATATTGAACCAATAAAAAAAGGGGTCACCAGGCTTGCTTTCTTGCGAAAACCTTCGTGAGTTGAGCAATTTCCACGCGCGTTTTTGTGCATTTCAAAATCTGGATTCTAAAAGATCGACATTTGCTCTTGCGCTTTGCTGACTGCTGCTAACCTTTACGCGTACAAGCGTGGGCACCTTGTTTGCAGTCCACTCGCCGAGTAGATTTGAGTACACAGTTGTTGTTTTTACTGTTTGGCCGAACGTTTGGGCTCTCTTCAAAGAATTTCTCCACAACCTGTGGCATGACTAATTAAGTGAAGACAAAGTAAAAGCATGGAATTGACTAAATTGATTGCAGAACACATCAACTGCATGCGATTCAACTGACACAAGTGCAGATGTGATTCGCGACAAACAACAGGAGGCGGTGAGTCATAGAAATAATAGAATGTTCAGATGTATTACCTGTAAGCTAAATTGAAGTGCTATCCCACCTTTGCAGTTTTACAATTTATTATTACTTTCTGGCTCCTTATCCTCCCGGTTCCTGACACGATCAATCACAGTAGAGGTGGAAATTTTCTCTTTGGAACTTTAATATGCATTATCAATCTCTGGAATAAAATTTTCCTATGTAAATGGAATTAACTTAAGTCGTTCGAGTACATACAGCCTCAGATAAATGCAAATTTCTTTTAAAACAGGACAAACGTAGCCTTGCTCAAAGAAAGCCTCGCCCTGCCATATTTGTTTTTGTTTTTCCTGTTCTTCAAATCTCGCGCATATAAAGTGTGACGCGCGTGCTACTGGCCAGACTCTCCACACGAGGGAAACTGATACCAGCCACCTTAAGCTGTTAGCGAAATTATCATACATGTATTGCTCATATTGCTTCGAAGATTAGCAAAATAGTCAGCATAATTGCCAGGCTGAGACACTATATTCCTTTAAATACCCTTCTTCAAATTTACTGTTCGCTGATATTTCTCTACATGCTCCACGGTATACCTGTTTGGGCTCAGGCAGCTCAGTGTGATTTAAAACAGATTCTCACCTTGCAATTCAAAGGTGACAGACTGCAAACAAATGTTGCTTCTAAAAATATCTGCATGTAATAACTGTTCATCAGTAGGATACCTAAAATGTGTGCAATTCCACAATTGGTTTCGGCTCCATCAAATCCTATACCAATTGCAGAACATTTTAGGAGGAGCCACCCACACTGTGAGCACAGTTATTGACAATACATATTAGCAAGGAAAACAACGTAAAATAGTACACTTTTTTTTTTATAAGAATATTGTTTTTCCGGCCCAGGCTGAATATTCCTATTTTTCTGCCGATGTTAGGCTGAAAATATTATTGTAATATTCTTAATTATAGCTTATGACATTTCCGTTTAAGGACGTATTGTGGTATCCCATTACAAAGTTAAGTGTTTGCTTATATTTGGTATTGCACAAATACATTACATGTACCGCTCATCATTGAACATTTGGCTATTGCTAGCTAGTTAAAGTAAAAATGTAAGTAAAAACATATCATCATATGTTATTTACAATTTTTCAACGCACGAAATTATATTCTTTTCACAGTTTCAGCCCCAGATTTATTCTTAAAATATTCTTAAAATCTCGCAAATTTCAGCCTCGATATTCTTATAAAATATATTCTTATAAATATAAAAAAAAGAGTGTAGGAGCACGTTAAATAACGAACTAAGCACACGTGAACTAAATAACCGTGCACTCGGTCTGATTTTCTTTTCCAGCAAAAGATCTCATGCCATCCCTCTTTTTATTGCTTTGAACATTCTACCTGTAAATATGCTCTACTTTAAAACGGTTTCCGCCATAATACATGATGTTTCTACTAGTTCTACACCTAGCAATATTCGTGAACTTTTTATTCATTCATCTGACGTTCATGCATATCATACATGTACGCGTTTCTCTTCCGCAGAGCATTTTTATGTACAGAAATCTAGATTGCATGTAAAAGTTAAGTCTTTTTCTGCGTTTGGTACGAGATTATGGAACTGTCTACACCCCGACTGGCGTAGCTCACGAAAAGAACATTCACGAAAGCTCACGAAAGGAAAATTCATAAGTTAATTGCTTCTAACTGTACTTAGGATAATTTGAGGATTATTATGTTGACGCCCATTCTCTAATATTGAAATTCAATACCAGTAATTATTGTACCTTACAGCTATATACCCGGGGGGGGGGGGGGGGTACTCCCTTATATGGGCTATATAGGTACTCTATGTGTGGCCCCAAAGGGTATGGTTTTTTAGCCGTTTTGGTCTGAAATAGATTTTGAAGATTTCGGTCTGAAATACGGTATGGTTTGTGCACTCTAGTCTTGAATTGGTTATGTTTTTTTTAGAAGAAGCTACTTCTTCATCATTTGGGATAACAGAAGCCACAAAAGCCCTTCTTTTTTGTCTTTTAATTATGTTTACGCCAACCGCGTACGTGAAATAAGTCTGGAATAGGGAATCGAATTTTTTATCAGGTTTGAAATAGGGTAGGGAAAATCGCAGATTTTGGTCTGAAATAGGGTAAGGGTTTGAGGAAGCGGGCCGCACACCCCCGCCCAATTTTTCTGGGAGCAGCCCCCCCCCCCCTTCCCCGGGGAGGGGGCTATATATCACACTTTCCAGTTTGCTTTTCTTGTACTTGATTATTGTGTGATGTTTAATTTAACTTTATTGTTTTTAACTTGTAACTTAATGATAACTGTATCTTTTAGCATATCATGTAGTAATCTAATGCATAGCTTATAATATAGTAATATTGGAGTACTAATGTAATTTTGTAGCTTATAATGTTTAATGTTTATTTATTACTAATACCCGCCAAGATTAGCTGATGCTATACACGGGTTGGGTAAATTGTCCTTTGATTTTTGTTTGAATTAAGAAAGGAACAGAACAGAACATAACAGCTTAACACTATTGTCGAAATCTCAAATTTTCATTTCTATTTCCATTCAACCTCAAATGTCAATCTTAAATTTTTACAGATGTCTCAAGTTTTTCCCCTACGGGCCGGCAAACAGTGATGTCAAAGAAAAATGCTGGGAAAGTAAGATTATAATATTTTCCCGACTGGCAAAATGATTCGGCGAAACTTTCATACGCTACCATGCAACCACCATCGAAAGATTTTGCCAATGTGTTGTGAAGAGCAGATAATTTCCCATCCTTGTCTATCCATTTCTACAACCTGTCAATGGGTGTTCCTGCGCTGGCATGCAACTTACTTTCGCAATATCTCAAGTTCCGTTCACAGTTGCGGTTATCTGCCAAATCTTTGTTCCACATTTTTAATGTATGATCTTTTTTCATCCACATTAATTTTATTACACGTTACACAAATTATTTCTCGCTTAGTTGAATTCACAACAAAAATTACTGGCTGAATTTCAAGAAGAAGCGCTTCCTGTTCTTTCGTACCGGCAATTGACATTCGGTATTTTAACATCGTGAAGTTTTTAGCTTGAATTCAGTTGATATTTTTTAATTTGTATATAACGCAAAGATCGAGCAAGATTAAACCGGCTTTTTAACGCACATAACTAGAACAATCTTGAGGTAGAATTAAATTGTTTTTGAAAGCGTGTTGATCAGTTTGCCATTTAAGATCAATTAGGTATAAATAAGCCCGTGCAGGTTAATGAATGTGTGACTGAAGGATCACAGATGAACAAACTCACAAAACGAACTCGCTCCCTTTTCGCTTCATGGCTTGGCCGGCAGAGCGCTGCGCCGTTATTTCACGTGGAAATGGGTTCAAATTCCGGCTTTTCATGCCCCTGGTTCGAGTTTAATTAACTAATTTCGCTACTGTTTTGTTCCGCGTTCATTAGTGCGGCGGTCTCGAGTGTGTGTTTCCCGCAGTACGTACACATATTATGTGATATTTCACATTCAGTTTGTGTCTTAAATAGCAGTGAAAGTCTATAGAGGTATAGTAGTCAACTTTGGGAAGTTTTTCCCTTTCATCTGTGTGTTATTTATATTTTTTGAACATTTCTTTGTGAAAATGTCTTGCGGCGTTGCGTTTCTCACCATGAACTTCTCTTCTAGTACATGTACGTCTTCAAATTTGTCGCGCGTTTGGAGCTCTCCTAACCTTTTAATCCCGGAGATTAAAGCCTCCCGAAAGCAAATGAGCAATTGGAGAAAATATGGGGAACACTTCATTTTGATTCAGTTGTAAAAAAAAAAAAAAAATTACGGTGGCTTATGCCTTAATGTTCAATTGTCTTTTTTTCTTTTGAATTTCTAATCCATGGATACTTGCCTAATTTTTCTCAACCGGTAATTTTTTTTTCGGTACTCGTTTCTCTGTTTATGAAATTTGTTCTGCGCTAGTCGTTTTCATAACAGCCGAATGCAGTCACAGTTTGTTTAATCAAATCTTAACAAGTTAACAGGCAACTGAAACACGTGAGAGAATCTTACCTCTAATTTAAAGCCGGCATCACAAATTGGACTCAGCATACACTGATACTAGAGAGATCAATACGATTTAACCTGCGACCAGGCCCAATTGACCAGTGTTGTTCAGTGAGTGATTCCCGTTGTTGTGAACTAAGTCGTTTATGTTCCAAGCGAAACCAATGCAAAGCTAATAGAACCTGATCGCAGGTTAGAGTCAGCAAAGTGTTAGCCTTCCTTATTGGTGAATGACCTGAGCTTAGCTTACGTAACTTTATATAGGGTGTATGCTGGGTTTTAACAGGGATCGCCACGGGATCAATCACAAGGCCGTACAAGCCATTGCAAGTTCATGACAAGAAGCGCTATCAGAAAATTGTTATTTTCAGCGGGAGAAGAAAAAAAAAGAGACAAAAAATGGGAACAGAATGAACGAATGCAGGAATTTAGCATAGGACCAAAACTCCTACCAATACGGGTCGACGAACTTAGAACACGTGGGGAGTTTTCAATCCCCCTTTGTAGCAGCCGATTGTATCTTCAAAATGATCAAACTTGCAGCTGTAGAAACACAGCCCGGGGGTGGAGGCGGGAGGAGGGGGTACTGCCTTATACGGACTATAGAGGTATGTGCGGCCCCTAAGGGTATGGTTTTTTAGCCGTTTCAGTCTCAAATAGGGTATCGATTTTGACCATTTTGGTCTGAATTTGTTTGGGTATGTTTTTAGAAGCAGCTACTTCGTCCTCATCGGGGCCCATCAACGAAAGCCCTTCCCTGTTTACCCCAACCTTGTACGTGAAATAGATCTGAAATAGGGAATCGAATTTTTTATCAGGTCTGAAATAGGGTAGGGAAATTCGCAGATCTTGCTCTGAAATAGGGTAAGGGTTTCAGGAAGCGGGCCGCACACCCCACCCAAATTTTCTGCGAGTACCTCCCCGGGAACACAGTCCAAACTTGTAGAGTTTTATGTGACCAAACGTACAGTTGCAAAAACGATTCGGCGACAGGAATGTGAAAACACAGGGAAATAAACAGACGAGGGCTCTGAGTATGTGAGCTCGTGCTCGCTGTCAGTTTGTTTTTCTTGTCCACACTATCAGTGAGCCCAACTTGATGTTATCCAAACTATGAAGAATTTAAGGCAACAGACTTAATACAGTTGATTGCTGCAGTAAACAAATGGGACTTGTTAATTGTTATGCATGAAACTAAACACACAGAAACCTCCCTGTTGTTCACATAAAGTGGTTTTATTTTCCTTTTAACCAGAGGCCATCCATTCTAGAAGGATTTACGCAGCCAATTAGCAATGACCGAGGCCATATTCTTCCTGGAATACCACGCTCCTCAAAGAGTCCTTGGGGTGAGTTTGTTGGAACATGGGACATGAGAAAGCCTCCTCTGAGAACAAAAACAATGAAGACAGCTGCCATGACATCAACTGTAGAAAACTCTGCACCCTTTAATGCAGGAAAAGAGCGAACTCCATCCCCCAAGCAAGAAGCTGTCACAGAAAAAGCTGTAAGTCCAACACCGCAACAAGAAAATCTAAGAACCCCAAGCCCGAGAGATGGAGCTAGCCCTCGGCCTCAGAGCCAGGAAAAGAAGTCACCTAGCCCCACTAAACCACAAACACCCGAGGTCCCTGCAACTCCAGCTAAAAGCCCGACCCAGGAAAGCGCTACCAAGAAACAAGTTGTGTTGTGTGACCCTTCTTAATTATGCAGACCACTGTAATATGTAAGTAACGTGTCTTTTGAATAAAACGTGAGATATACAAGTGAACTGTGTCAAAAGTGTGTTGGGTGTTGTTCAAGCAATTAAGGATGAGAAAATTTTCAAGGCTACAGAGACATGGGCGCCAATCAATGTTTTTCCGCCATTTGTTTCCGTTTGGTTTTTACCCCACAGTTTTTGTTTTGGTTTTTTTCTTTTCACGAGCTAAGGAAACTGAATTAAGGTTCAAATGTTTCTAGTATTTCCGCTCAAATCCGCTGCTGCTGTCAGGGATATTTATCTTTTCTCAGCTTGGTAACTCAGGTTTTGCTTATGATCCATCGTAGATTAGCTTAACTGGCCGCTAGTTCCGTTGCGAGGTACACGTATGCTATCTGTGTAGCTAAGAAATTGTAAAAATGTATGGTTTTGTATATTTTTTTTTGCCGGGTCGAACCGGAAAAGAAAACATGATCAGTCCACTCATATAACTCCTAATCTGGACCTGTAGAGGCACACATTGAACGATCAAGGAACGAAAACGATCGCAAATCGACCCAGAAATCATCCGATGCGCAAGTTTGTCGATTAAAGGTTGAGTATTATCACTGAGCAACCCTAATTGTCAACACGCACGCGGGTTTATCAAGGGATAAAAATAATACGAAACAGGATGCAAATATTGAACATGGTAGAGTAAAACAAAGAATTCTCGCTGAGCGCAAAACATCAAATGTGAAACTATTTTCAACACGCTTTTCGATGTTCGCTAATCTTAACGTGCCTCGTGCCATTTCTTCGTGCTTGTAGCTTGTACCGCATGTGCAAGACTGTACAGATCCAACACGAATTTCGTGGAAAAAATTTCTACGAAACCTGCAGGGCGTCGCAGTGAAATGTGCGAAATGTCTATAACTTGGGGATGAGTTTAAACAAAATTCTTCCACTTGAAATGATGCCCTCTAAGGAATCAGAGGAATGAAAAACTGTCCTCAAAACTGCGGACTTTCTTATCATTCTTACCCGCCCACTGTACTGCCTCTATCTTCCCTCACACAACCCCCATCCCACCCCGCGACGCCTTATCTCGAGGGTAATCGTATGTTGAGTTGAGCTTTGTGGATACCTTACTAATTGTCAGTTATGATTAGTTAAGCGAAAAGGTACTTAAATTCATGTTTTTAAACCCGGCTTTTTGTTGCTGAAAGTATGCAAGTTTCACCATACCATGTAAGTGTTACAGCGGTGATTATATTGCCGTGAACACCTAAAATATGTCTGGAATGTTAATTGTGTTGTAACCAATCACAGGCGAGATCTTCAAACCACAGAAACCACAGGCAACGAACGGTCACGGAACAAATCATTTTCGTTTTGTTTAACATGTTTAAGGATACAAGCTGTCTTATTAGGAATTTAAAACACCACTGCTCCCCAAGATCAGTGCTGAGGACCGCATTCAGCACATCGTTCGATTTTAGAAAGGAAAATTTAGAAGCCAACGCGACGCGACGACGACCGGCTTTCCATGGAACGACATATTACACGGAGACAATAAAAAATGAACAATCGTGTATTCTTAGATAAATAAATTTTCAGATATGCATTCAACAATATAAAGCCGTTGGGTTGTAACATGCGAGTTTACGGACATTTACGGAGATTCTTTTGGTAAGAAGAACTGCGATCGGAGATAATCATGTTTTTTTTCTTTTCAAAAGGAAAATTAACGATAAAAATGTGCTAATAATCGCATCCAAAGGGGACTTCAAATCTTATTGGCTAAATCCCCTCATAACTAGTTTCCTACAGCATGTAATCCCCCTGATATCAAATGCATAAATGCCTTCAGAGAAAAAGCAAAATTATATTTTGTTTACTTTGCGCGATGTGTCAATCATTCCATAGATGTTGAATTTGGTCGGTGGTTTTCCAGTTTGCGATCTTGCGATCAAGGAACTTCTGCCGGCACAGTAGTTCGAAGGTTTAATCGTTAGCGCACGTAAATCCAATCCCCTTGTTCTACAAAAAAATATTAGCGAGGATTATGTTATCAGAAACGAAAACATCGACAAGAACAACTCTCGAATTTCAACTTTATTATTAGCTACCAAAAAAAAGAATAAATTACCAAAATAGTAAATCTACCTGACCTAACAAAAAAGGGTTAAAGCGTGCTGCAATAGCCGCGAAGCGATGGGAATCAGAAAATTCTAGCGGCTTACCTTGCAACATTGTAACTTGCGATCAGGCGTAACAACCGATTTCGATCGTTACAAAAAGTTTGAAAATTCCCACGCCAAACCGTCGCGTGCGTCGGCCCGGCACTTCGGCTTTGTAATTTATTTCAAAATCCTTCAAACCTGTATTCTTCGCTATTATAGCACACACTGTAAACAAATAGGAAGGAAAAGCAATTGTTTACTTGTAAAGAGACTGAATGTTAAAACAAAACGAAAATAATTTGTTCCGTGACAGATAGGAAACCGTTGCCTGTGGTTTCTGTGGTTTGAAGATCTCGCCTGTGATTGGTTACAACACAATTAACATTCCAGACATATTTTAGGTGTTCACGGCAATACAATCACCGCTGTAAGTGCATTTCATTACTAGCCATTTCAAAGGACTTTAATTTAAAATTTAAAATTATTCCAGGCGAGCATGTCCCCGGCCCCCCTAGTTGACTCACGCTAACGCGTTCCAAGCGAGTCCCCCCCCCCCCCAATTGCAAACTTGCTGCGCGGGCCCTGCTTACCTGCCACCATACTATCCCTGGCGTTTCATTGGTAGGTGCATTTGTTGATGTGGATTTGCACTTAAGAAAACTTGTTCTCCCGTATTAATTTTAGGAACGTCATCTGTTATGATTATCGGAATCACGAACACCATATGTAATTTATAGAGAGAAAATTTCAAGCTCTGAGAGATTTTTCAACTTACCGTGTAACCGCCAGGGAAGTTACTAATCTTCTTATGAACCAAACACTATCAGTCTGTTGAGAGGCCCCCGCTTGCTCAACTAGCGCGCCATATTGACTAAATGAATAATCCCCCATTGAATTGAGCGAAGAGCGGCCAAGGCTGCTGATGACTTCGGTGCCAAGTAGCAATAAGGAGGTAACCACACAACACATCTAAGCTGTTTCCAGAACATTTTCCCGCAGCCGTATATGCAACACCGAGTGATTCAAGGGGTCTTCACATAACTTTGGTCTATTTAATGGCAACTTTCTCCCGTGTTGAGGCGGATCTAGTTCTCCTAGAAGGTTGTCACTAATTGTTAACCCACCAGCTTCGGTATGATAGACGCTTTAAGTGTGAGTGTGAAATTCTGTCAACAGTTGCCGTCTGCATGAGTGGCAATCGTTCCCTTGGAAATCAGCAGAAACACCAGGGACACCCACAGAAACATTGTTGCCGAAACGTTTCCGCTTGAAATACAACAAAATTTTTCAGCGTTACTGAGAGAAAGCTGTACTCATAGTGCATGATGTACATCGGTTCACTAGTCAAGAGACCTTTGTACCTATTTGTGGCATATCTAAAGAGGGAACGAGCTCGGGTTTGTATTTTTATCAAAGTCGATACAACTGACGTCGACCTATCAAACTGTCTTAGAAGACCTTTAATGATTGATGCATTCGACAAAGAGATTCGGTTGAAGTAGTTTATTTTCAAGCTATTTGGTTTCTAAGTTCGGGAATTTCCGTGCGCTCGTTCTCGGGTTAACTAGCAATGCAATTTCAGATTTTTCTCTGAGTTCTGTCCCTCTCACCTCACCCTGGGAACGAGGTTGGCTCCGAGGTCGTGTCTTGCGCTTCCCTCTGGGCTAAATAAACCCCTGTTATGCACACACTGAAGTATGATAATTAGAAACGGAATGCAAAACGAAAGAAATATAATGTATCACCGGGCAAGTAGCCGATTACTAAGGTAGCTTGGAACGGAGGCAGAACGGAGCATACTTTTTACCGCTGTTTTCACCTCTTCCACTCTCACTCCCTCTCAAGGGGACCGCGCCAGCATTAGATCCCATCGGCCTGAGCCCCTCGACCTAGAGGGGCCTGAACTCAAAAATCTAAACCAATGAATCTAAAAAAAAAAATCTAAACCAATCTAGACCAATGACGACACAGCCTTTACCACGCATATGTCTTTACAAAACTTTTAAAGAAAAATCAAATTTGTTATCTTGGCCATTCCCATTACGCATATAAGACAGTTTACAGCAGCTGAAACAAATACTCAGTGGTTCTAATTCAACAAAACCCCTTCAAACCTTCAATGCTGGTGCCTTGGTCGATGTTCGCTTGCATCGGGCTAGCTCGATCCGGGAAATATTCATGCATTCATTTCCCTTAGTGACCTATGGTCTTATACTGTGGGGTTCTTGACATGGCATCTGCTGAACTCCTACAACGGGCCCAATGGCCGACCCTCTCCTTTCATTATAAATCTGCTATTTTTATTTGTTTTCATAAAGCCTTCCATGATAGGCTACCCGTCACATTAATCGATTGTATTTCAAAGAAACGGGACACAAGTTATTCAACCCGGGCATGCGCTTCCCTAATGGTTCCACGTTTCAGACACCCGCTACATGAAAGACTCCGTCGCGTATAGAAGATCAGTCGGCTGTCGTGGCCGAGGAGGTCTTGGCTGAGTACGTCGCCCTAGCCCTTCAAAGTTCAAGTTTAAGCAGCGCGAAATCAAAGACAGTACGGCTGTGAAGTTTACGTTCGAGTTAGTTTCTTACAGCGTTCACCATGCAGTTAACTTGGGGGAATAAATTCCTTCAAAGGAGCAAGGAATTTCACTTTATTTTGTTATGGCGAGTGTTTTTGCGTAGGCGTTGAAAAACTCCTCGCATTGATATTCTCAAATAGGATTAGAACTGATTTCGCTGTTTAGAACAACAACACGACAGTAGAAAAAAAAAAGGCTTGAAATTATAATTTTGATATTCACAAAGTCTACTGGTTCAGTACTATATTAAACAGAGGCCACGACTCCCGGTATGATCTATGAGACCAATAATTACAAAATTACTGACAAATCGTGTGGAAACGATTATTTATTTACATTCACTTGCGACTGAAATGAATCAAGATACGTCAATCGCGTTCGAATATAGTGTAATTATTTTAAAGTAAAATACATATCGATTAACCGTCCGAACAACCTTGCAAATCTTACTGCATGCTAAGAATGTCTGAAATTAGCATTCAAAATTCTGGAAATGGCGTAAAACACAGCTGTTGACATAAAAATAAAACAATGAAGCTGTACTAACGAAATCCTCTTGCCATTTGCCGCGCCGCCATTTCACTGCATAAAACAACTGCTGAAAATAAACGCAGATGGAAGGTACATAAATGTTCAATCTGAATGAATTAGGAAGGTTTTTCAGTACGATTAAACGGTTAAAAAATCAAAGAAGCCTGTTGAAAAGTAGAAAGAAGCGATTTTAAACTCACGTACCAGAGACTACTTGAAACCTCTTCTCCCGACGTAGTAGGATTTACCGCTACGGCTGAAAGCAAATGCCTGCCATGCGCAGTAGTCCATATTTTTACAAAATTACTTCCGGTTTCCGTACTGGAGCCTGCCGTACCGTTTTGCTTAAACTCCCTATTATTTTAGCAACGGCAAGAGAAGAGACGAAAAACGAGGTGGGGAGTAACGTTTTTAGATGTGACCATTAAAGTGTAGTGTACGCGAGCGATTTATTTAGTTAAATCCATTTTGGCTTCTTCTATGAACTTGCTCAGCTCCTCTTAACCTAAATCGCAATTATTACACGCCAAACGACTTAAATTCCACGAGTATATGGAACTCAGTGATGAATAGTTAGAGATCGCACAATAATTTTGGCCGTCTAGTTGTGAAATCATCACGTATTTTTCGTATTGTAATATTATAATAATCTTTACAAACCCCTTCGCTCTTTTAATAATTATATACTATAACCACTGTGGCCAAAAAATTGCTCGTTGATAAATTATTTTATATGGAAAGCGACAAGTATTTTTTCAGCGGCGCAAATTCAGTTCGCCAGCGGAGCTTTTAGGAAAACCCGGAGGGCTAGGCATTTTCGTAAAATGAGTTTTATCAGTGTGTAGAATAGAACTCGATTTATGGTCTTAAGTTTTCGAAATAATGTCTTAGGGCCTGTTTACATGGAGGTGGGGGACCCCAGGTAGGCGAGGTAACCCGCCTAGGTGGGGTAACCCGCCTCTCCATATAATCTCTCATTTTTATGTGATCATGTTTACATGATAGGTGGGGTAACCCGCCTAGGCGGGTTGCCCGGTCTGCCAGGAAGTTCATGTTACATTTGCAAGCGCGCCAAATTCGAACCAGATCAATAAAAAAGACACAAAAAGACACAGCACTGAAATGTTGCAGCGAGAGCAGCTAGTGAGAGGAAAAGAACACTGACGGCCAAAATGCGTCGTTCGCCCGCCATTTTCTCTGTTTACGTGCCTAGCGACCACGCAACAACGTCTACTAACGTCACCCCGGGACCCCGGGGTTGCAAGTTTGCATGTACACGCGGGCCATTTTTCGACCACGGCTAGGCGGATTACCTCACCTACCTGGGGTCCCCACCTCCATGTAAACAGGCCCTTAAAGTCTAAAATCTTGTCCACCGTCACACAAACAGATTGTCTGGGTACCCTGTGGGCGATCATGCGAATAAAATACTTGTCGCTTTCCATATAAAACAAGAAATTCTCAAAGAATTTGTAAGCGGCCTTTTTGACCATCCGAGCCAGGTCAATACATAGGATATAGTTCCAGTCGATCGTAATTCAATGTTTGTTGAAATTTGCATGACAGACGATTCGTGACTCCGAATGATAAAAACGTTTAAATTTCGATGTGCTATATACGGAATGTTTACTGGCTTAGTGGTTAAGTGCGTTTTCTTCTTTCTGTAGCAGTGCGGCCCGTGGTTCAGTTCCCCACGTTATCAAGTTTTTTTTTCTTTGATCTGTTTTTTTTTCCTATTCCTTTTCACTTTATTTTCTTTTTCCTTTTGTCATCGCTTAAATTGTTAGCTGGTTTTGCAATTTAACACGGAAAAATGGTGAACCGATTCTATGGATATTCACTACTCGAAATACCAACGCCAACTTCCGATTAAGCTTGACAAAATACTGGCACTTCGATTTAACAATTTGAAAGAAAGCGAAGAATTTGGTATAAACCGGCGTCTTAGATCCGCTGACCAGTTTCTCGAAGATAACCGATATCTCCAACAGTGAAAAGAAAAGCTACGTTGTTGGTTTGATTTCCGGTATTGCACCATCACTAGTACTTAGTCCACCACTCGGTCAATACTTGTTTAGCGTCGAAAACCGGGTCAGGAAACGCTCTAATAAATTCGATTCGTATAAGAGGTACGTTGGAGGAATTCAATTCTGACTAAACATTTCTTTTAGAAAGGCTTTCGCGATTTCTCACCCTGGCCCCTAAATAAAGATTTTTGTGCAAGAGCCTTTCAATTTGCGTGAATTAGTCGACCGTGAACTAACACGAAACATCGCTTCGTATTCTATGGCCCCTTCTTTTTCTTAACAATAACGAACAGTTCAATCTTGAAATACACAATAGTTTGCTCTCTCTTGTGGTGTAAAAGTTAATTCTTAACAAGAAAATACAACGTGAGTACGATACTTTTCAAGTTCGGCTAAAGTTGTATACCAACCTGTATACCGGAAACGCATTTAAAGCCGTGGTCGTATGCTAAAATTGCTACTCACTCGTAGAGAAATGGCAGTTTTATTTTACGGTCAACGCAAAAATGGTTTCAGAATTCGAATAGCACAAAGATATAAAAATTATTGTAAAGCGATAAGTATAAAGCGAGATTCAAATTTTTATGCAACCAACAAATTTCACTGAAAAATTTAATGAGATGTTTGAGGTTACGCTAATTTTAACACGTCCAAAAATAACTCGTTTTTGAATATTTAATAAGCTGTTTGCGGTTTAGCTACGCATGAAAGTATAAAAGTTAGCTAATTCCTAAGGAATTGTTACACCTGAAGAATGTGACAGGTAAAAAAAATGTTATCTATCTGTCTAACGTGTATTCGGCGTTAAACAAATTATTTTTGAAGATCTTTAATGTTCTTTGCGTGTTTTGTGCGGTTTGGTTTATCAAGCTTTAACTTAATTTTTCTTGCGATTCAGTCAAACCTTTTCAATATGTTGCTGAAAACCGATCAAAAGAAACGCTCTCAATTAAATTCCTTTGCTATGAAATGTATATTGAAGTAATTCAATTCCGGCTAAACATTTCTTTTGCAAAGGCTTAAACGATTCGTGACTTTGGTGACCACTCACGTTAATTATTACAAAATTTTCTAATTAAGGTAACTGATGAGCAAGTGGCGCAATCGCAAAAGGTGCAGACTATGGGCAATGAGATCTGATGGTCACGCGTTCCAAGTCCTGTCACCGGAGAGTAAACAGTTCATTTATTTACTTGTCATTGGTTCTTCCTCTGGCCGAGAGGAGCACGGGGCAAGTGACGGACGAAACGACGAGAAAAAAAAACCGGGTAATGCAAGAAGCCTGTTTACTGTTTACAAGCGGGTAATGCAAGAAGCCTGTTTACATGGAGGTGGGGGACCCCAGGTAGGTGAGGTAATCCGCCTAGCCGTGGTCGAAAAATGGCCCGCGTGTACATGCAAACTTGCAACCCCGGGGTCCCGGGGTGACGTTAGTAGACGTTGTTGCGTGGTCGCTAGGCACGTAAACAGAGAAAATGGCGGGCGAACGACGCATTTTGGCCGTCAGTGTTCTTTTCCTCTCACTAGCTGCTCTCGCTGCAACATTTCAGTGCTGTGTCTTTTTGTGTCTTTTTTATTGATCTGGTTCGAATTTGGCGCGCTTGCAAATGTAACATGAACTTCCTGGCAGACCGGGCAACCCGCCTAGGCGGGTTACCCCACCTATCATGTAAACATGATCACATAAAAATGAGAGATTATATGGAGAGGCGGGTTACCCCACCTAGGCGGGTTACCTCGCCTACCTGGGGTCCCCCACCTCCATGTAAACAGGCCCTAAGACATTATTTCGAAAACTTAAGACCATAAATCGAGTTCTATTCTACACACTGATAAAACTCATTTTACGAAAATGCCTAGCCCTCCGGGTTTTCCTAAAAGCTCCGCTGGCGAACTGAATTTGCGCCGCTGAAAAAATACTTGTCGCTTTCCATATAAAATAATTTATCAACGAGCATATTTTTGGTCACAGTGGTTATATTATATAATTATTAAAAGAGCGAAGGGGTTTGTAAAGATTATTATAATATTACAATACGTGATGATTTCACAACTAGATGGCCAAAATTATTGTGCGATCTCTAACTGTTAATCACTGAGTTCCATATACTCGTGGAATTTGTAAGCACCAAACAGACTTGAAGTTTCCCATAGCAGTTTATTCGATGCTCACTTGTGGATAAGGATATTCAAATGCATCCGAGTACTTGACATTTGTAATTGAGCAGGGTTGAATGCCTCAGATGGTTCGACTAAAAGACAATAGATATAAAATTCTAAGAAAAAATTACAAACAAAACATAAAAGACGGAAAACGACAAACTTACAGAAATTTCCTTTGTCCGGGGTTGACGATAGAACTGAGCTGAAATATTGAATCAACTAATATACTTTGGCGATAACGTGGTCGATTTGACCCGAAGAAAACTGATCCCCGGTAGGATTACTTAACGTGTGCGCTCGCAAAGGCGAGCAACGCATTAACTATATGCCGTCACGCACAAAACTGTAACGCACGTTTGAATCCAACAGAATTTAAGTCGTTTGGCGTGTAATAATTGCGATTTAGGTTAAGAGGAGCTGAGCGAGTTCATAGAAGAAGCCAAAATGGATTTAACTAAATAAATCGCTCGCGTACACTACACTTTAATCGTCACATCTAAAAAACGTTACTCCCCACTTCGTTTTTCGTCTCTTCTCTTGCCCTTGCTAAAATAATATCAAATACAGAAAAAGTAAATAAACACGTGAGATGATATTAAAAAAAGAAAATATAACTGAGTGATAAAATAATGCGTCCCTTCCGCTTGCTTTCGTCCATGGCGACAGCCGTGAAGGAGACTACATTTCGGGAAATCACTTTCCATGGCGGGAGATCACTTTCAGTAGGGCCTAAGCACCAATATGTCACGCAATATGTCACAGTATGTCAGCATTTGTTTATCCGTGATCCGATCCGATCCGATCCGATCCGTGATCCGATCCGATCCGATCCGGGTCAATTCATGAGAAATTCCACGTATACAGCAGTGTAATCGATCGAAGTGTAGTAGCCCGGTGAAGTTAAACTTTGCCAACCGGGTTGCTAACGGCTGTCGACAACGTAAAAAAATTTAAACACTTCAAAAATTAAAATAAAAACGTGTCGATTTGTGACCACGATGAAAATGAAACGGCCGAATCCACGTGATAATATAAAAATATGCCTTCTAGAGACAACAGCAATTCGACTCATTGCTCTGCAATCACTTGTAAATGCCCCTAAATTTGGCTTTTAACTGAACAAGACACTTGAAGAAACCATAAAATAAACATAAATGCTATCTTATTTTGACACACTCTCTCAAATATCTACAGCTTCAAATCCGTAAATAACCCACGTCTCACATACCACGCTTGGGTCACTTTGGGTTGCCTTGCCTGTGGATGTACAAACTCGTGGAATGTCTGTTTAAAGAACTGAACACCCCGTACGGCGTGCGTTTCTCGAAACCCCGAAAACTTTTCGGGTCTATTTCGGGTGCTATAATTTCCTTCATATCTTAAAAACGAAGACGTTTCCGGGCATGAAATTTTGCAACAAATTTGCCATTTCGTATCTTGAGATCATAGTTAAAGGCCAGCTTTTTAGAACTAGATGGATCATAAGTTTTTGAAATGGCTTTTCGGGCCCGAAATGCTTACGGGACTTTCGAGAAACGCCCCCCCCCAGGGGCTGGAGCGAGAGAAAAACAATCTGAGTAGTGGGCGAGGTATGAAAGGTTTGAGTTAATTTAGCACTCCACCGTTTGTTGAAAAGTAGTAAGTGAAAGATCTCACAGCTGACAAATAATTGGCTGTGTCGACAACGCTGAATAGCTGGCGGAATGTCTGTCAAGACAGTCAAGAGAACTGAAAATTCCTTAGGGCGGAAATGCTAATGTACGATTTTCTCGCTTGTGAGATTGCGAATGGGCTTTATATACCTTTGACTGGTGTGATATTTCTTATTGTAATGCATGGTTTTAATTTGTTTTTTACAAGAGCAACGTCTTTTCCTTTAATTTACAGTGCTGCAAGGTGAGGAAATCAGTCTTGATTTGGAGCTTTCTCCGCCTTTCAGAAGAGAGTGCACTCTTTTGCGAGAGGTATGATAAGTTTTAGTTTTTATATTTATCACTTTAACACATTGTCCTTTAAAGCAACTGAAATTCTGCCGCCCTGACTCAGCTGCAGAAGTAATTGCATTGAGAACAAACCACTGAATAGACCTTTTTACCGATACGGCGGCCATTTTGAACAAGACGCTCTATGAGCGTTAACTCGGGATACTTTTGTGCTGCAGAAGCCGACGCACGCTTTCTGATTCTCGAAAACTATCCGGCTAGTGGTTTGCTTTTGGCTTCGCATAACGCCTTTTTGATCACGTACGAGCAAAGCTCGTTAAACTGTTTTGAGAGTTGCCATCCTTATTCGTTGTCAGGTGTCGTTGTTTACTTCTAAATTAAGTGGCCACATCTGGACTTTACTTCAGCTCTCTCAAAACATTTTTTCTCTCTGCTAAGCTTGAAAACATTCGCGTAGACACTTCTCTTAACATATTGGTTATTCAAAACTCGAAAACACAAGGCGAATCGTTTCCGTATATGTGAATGTTTCTCGGAAACAATCCAGATGTCACGCATTGTAAAATACCTTGAAATTCAAACTGCTGTATTTTCAAAACAAAGCGTGTGACTTGGCGGAAAACAGGCCAGCAGATATATATTTTAAAATGTCATTTACCTGATGAAGGTAAAAAATCTAAATGTTTAATTTTAGTTTTTTCCTGACGTCACGTGAAAACCAAAAATTCGCAGTTGTCTCTAAGGGCCCGTTTATAATGGTCTCCCCCCCCGAGACAACTTTACCGAGCGTTGATATGAGAATTGCGTGACCGAGACAAAGTTGACCCTACTTAGTTATTCAAAACACGTCTCAAATTTACAAATCCTCATTTGCCCTTCTTTCTTTGTATTTGGTCGCTCTTTGATTGAATATCGTCAATATTGATTGAAAATTTCCTTCCTAGGTTCATTTTTGCTTCGATACTTCTTTTTATAAAAGGGCCAGTGAGCCATCAGCCAATTCGAAGTTTATAACATGTCACATAACTTAGCTTCGTACTTAGCTCCGAATCTGTTTCTTCCCCGCTCTATCTGATCACTGTGGGTAATGCTGGCTTTTAAAATGTAATTCCTTGAAATAAATTTGTGTTTTTTAACTCAAAAATTGGACCGAAATAACTTTTTTCGCATATGCGCTTATTTAATTTTCAGCTGTCTCGTCCTGGGTAGGTGAGACAAAGTGTTTACATGAGAAAAAGTTGTCCCGCTTGCCAGAGTTAACCTACCTGCCGAGGCAAGACAACTTGCCAACCCAAGTTGTCTCGCCCACCGGAGTTGTCTCGCCCATCTCGTAAACGGTTTGTAGAACTTTACAAAGAAATAAGTGGAAAAATAGCTCGCCCAGGGTAACTCGGGGGGAGGGTTGTCTCGGGTACCTGAGACAATATAAAGAGGCCCTAACTATAGAACTGTCACAGCGATCCAAACAACTTTGCGATTTTCTAAATATAGAACTGTCACTACGTTCTAATTCGAGTCGATACTCACAGCACGTGCGAGGCTTCCAACCTTATCTTAAATTCGGCAAGCCTTTTCACGCGGACAAACTCTACTGGATTTAAGTCTTCACAACAGCGACAGAGTTGTGACAACATCCCGATCAATTTAAATCAACACAAATTTACGATTTTCCAAATATAGAACTGTCACAACGTTCTAATTCGAGTCGATACTCACAGCACCTGTGAGGCTTCCAACCTTTTCTTAAACTCTGCAAGCCTTTTTACGGGGACAGTCTGTACTGTATAAAAATTTAGCTTCACAACTTTGCAAAGATATGTGTAGGAAAATTTGTTTCGGAGGTCGAAGTGGATTATTTAACCTTGAGTGTTCACTTGCAGTCACATATTAAATGGAAGGTATCACATTACGAAAACAGCTAACTGTTGCGTGATGTTAGCCTTTCGACCTTTGGACTATGTGGTTTGCTTTAACCAATGAATACACCACCACATGCCTGCTATTGTGCATTGGCCAATCAAAACACCAGAACGTAATTGTATTGTGCATTTGGTGCACAGGAAAAAAAAAAGACTGAAATCTAACACATTTTATAACTCGTGATACTTACAATATCCCGAGTAATAACTTCAATTTATAGAATATTATGAAATTCCCACGGGGCAAACAAACTCACATCGCTGTATCTGACAGGTACATTGTGTGATAAAACTGTTTACTTTTTTAGTCCAATGGTAAGTCATGGCTGTTCAATAAGATGAAAACACAAAAGAGTTCAGTATAGAGGAGCTGACTGAGTGGAATGTTGAGAAATTGCAAACATATATTTGAAAAATCGTGGAATTTATCATTGGTGATAATCGTAAACACAAGTTGGTAACAAAAGTTTTCTATGCTTCCCGGCTACATTTACCTCTGTGTAGCACTAAACAACAAGAAGAGGCCCAAATTGCTGCAAGAAGAAAGTAAGGAAAAACGTCTTAATCGACGGCATCGCGTTTTCTTTCCCAAAGAACCTGGGAAATTGGGTAAAAGGAAGTAATTATTTCCCTGGACGCTTATGGGTCAAAAAACGACAGAAAATCCGCGAAAGAAGGGAAGAATCTCTATGAAAGCAGACATGTCAGTGATGTTGAGTATAATAACATATCAGACTGCCTGAAGTTTTGTTATGTTTGTGGAAAAAATTGTTCCCCAGATGAGCGAGAATCGGGAAGCACAGTGTAGGGTTAGGCCATCTCTACCCTTGTCAATCACTGCCTTGCGCATTGCATGCTGGGACCATGTGTACACACAGGTCGCCATTCTGCTTAAAGATGTTCTGTTGCTGTTGCTGAATTACTCTGTGAATTATACATGGTGGCAGCAGTCCTCGACCCTTAAAATGCCTTAAACAGCAGCAGTATCACACCAAGAAACCTCGGGTTTGCCTTTGGGAACACAAGAAAATGAAAATAGTCCGCAACAGCCAAGTCAACTTCCACTCCCTGCGAAGATTGATGGTGCAAACTGACCAAAACAAGCCAAGTGTTGGATGAAATGGAGCCGTCGCTCCAAACGCTTCAGAGTCGCCTCCGGACTCAAGAAAAAACCTGAACACGAGCAAGTGAGCACCTTGCTGTATGCCATGGGGGGACTGTGCAGACGACATTCTAGCCACTCTCCGAATCGATGAAAACAAAGCTACGTACGAAGAAGTTCGCACTGCCCTCAACAGTTATTTCGATGTTCGTCGCAATTTGATAGTACAAAGAGCCCGTTTTAACAAACGACACCAGTTACTTGGCGAGTCAGTGGATGCTTTCATTTATACAGGCTTGGAGAACACTGTGAGTATGGTTCTCTGAAAGACGGCCTTATTCATGACTGAATTGTTGTGGGAGTTCTTGATGACACACTGTCAGATCGTCTTCAAGCGAAAGCGGACTTAACCCTCGAGCAGGCAGTACAAATGAGTCATCAGACTGAAGCAAGAAAGCAGAGTAGGGACCTCATTCGAGGAAATTCTGTCCCCAGTTCAGCTTCCCATTCGTCTGGTGTTGATTTGGTGGAGAAGCACAAGCCTGACAAGAAATCAACAAAGACAAACGACACCCAATCAAAGTCCGAAAGAAAATGCATTTGGTGCGGTCGACGTCAGCATAGACGGAAATTATGCCCAGCAAAAGAAGTCACCTGCAGCAACTGCCATAAACAAGGTCACTTTCACACTGTATGTCTCTCTAAAAAGCAGGCGGTGAAGCGAACGACCGTTAACGAAGTTGCAGATCTCGAAGAAGTTGTCGGTTCCTTCCTCGGTGAAGGAAGACTTCTGGACTGCCGTTGTCAAGGTGGATGGTCATGAAACACATTTCAAATTAGATACTGGAGCGGCAGTTTCAATTGTCAGTGACAGGGAACTATGGCTTAAAGACCAGCAGTTATCAAATACCAGTCAGATATTAAGAGGTCCAGGCGGCACCATTCTCTCAGTCATTGGTACCTTCAACACCACGATAGAGTATAAAGGTCACAAGATAACTGAACCAGTCTATGTTCTCAAGGATCGGCTGCACTCCCTCCTCAGTAAGAAAGCTTGTGTTGAACTGGGTTTGATTGCTCATAGTAGAGAGGTGGTTACTCAACCTGTTCACAGGCCTGGGGAAACTGAAAACCGAATACTGGATTAAGCTCAATCCAGACATTCAGCCAGTGTGTCTCTACACTCCTCGGAGGATTCCACATGCGTTGCTACCCAAAGTGAAGAATGAAATTGACTTGATGTTATAACAAGGCATCATTTCCCTAGTCACTGTTCCCACGGAGTCGTGCTCTGGTATTGTTCCTGTACCAAAAGCCAATGGACGAGTACGGATCTGTGTGGACTTAACGCCTCTGATCAAGGCCGTCAAACGTGAAATTCATCCCATGGGCTCAGTTGATGAAAGCCTTGCTATGCTAGGAGAAAGTAGAGTGTTCACAAAATTAGATGCCAACAGTGGTTTCTGGCAAATGGATTCAAAGCTCTTAACAACATTCATCACGCCCTTCGGTCGCTACTGCTTCAACAGATTGCCCTTTGGCATCAGTTCTGTGCCTGAGATATTCCAACAGACCATGTCAGCTATCTTGGAGGGTCTTGATGGGGTGATATGCTGGATGGATGACATCCTTATCCATGGTAGGAATCAAATGGAACATGATGTACGTGTCCGGGCTGTTCTGTTCCGTCTCCAAGAAGCTGGCCTGACACTAAATGTACAGAAGTGCGAATTCTCTCAAGGAAGAATCAAGTTCCTGGGACACATTATTGATGCTGAAGGAGTTCATGCCGATCCAGACAAGACAAGAGCCATTGCCCAGTTCCCAGTGCCCTCTAATACAACAGAGCTACAGAGGTTCATGGGAATGGTTAACCAGCTTGGAAAATTCATTCCAGGATTGGCTGACCTAAATGAACCCTTGCGCCAACCGCTTCGCAAGGAAACTACATGGTACTGGGGAGAGGCTCAGCAAACAGCCTTTCAGCAACTTAAAGAGGTCCTTGTATCACCCAAAGTCCTTGTACACTATGACCCTAGTCGTCCAACATTCATTGCAGCAGATGCCTCATCAACTGGGATTGGAGCAGTTCTCCTTCAGACTCAAGACAATGGACAGCACCGCCCTATCTGCTACATCTCAAGGTCCCTCACTGAAGCTGAAAAGCACTATGCGCTAATCGAGAAAGAAGCTCTTGCCTCAATTTGGGCATGTGAATGCCTTGAAGAATATGTGCTTGGACTCAGCTTCACTTTAGAAACAGACCACAAGCCCCTTGTACCCCTTCTGACCACTACCGCACTCTCCAAGATGCCACCCAGTATACTATGCTTCCGTCTCAGGATGATGAGGTACAACCCTGAAGTTGTTCACGTCCCTGGAAAACGTCAGATTTCTGCCGATGCACTCGCATGTGCCCCTTCATGTACCCCAGAAGCTTCTGACATCCAGTTTATTGAAGAAGTTGAAACCTTTTTCTAGCTGCATAATGGGTGGTCTCCCTGCAAGCGCACAACGTCTTCAGGAGATCAGAAATGCCCAGAAAAGTGACGAGGAATGTAGACAAGTCAGACGATTTTGTCAAGAGGGATGGCCACTGTACATGCCACAACAGCCTTTACTCCGTCCATACTGGGAACACAGAGCCCACCTGGCAGTCATTGATGATCTCCTCCTCTATGACGAACGCATTGCAATCCCGCGAGCTCTTAGACTAGAAGTACTTGATTACATCCATTGTGGACATCTTGGCATTAACAAATGTCGTGCCAGAGCTCGTATGTCAGTTTGCCGGCCAGGCCTATCTGGAGCAATTGAAGACTTGATCAAATTGTGCTTCACACGTGCAAAGGAACTGCCAGAACCTAAGGAACTGTTGATGCCTTCCTCGTTTCCCAGTTGTCCTTGGGAGAAAGTAAGTATGGATCTGTTTGAGTATGGGGGACGAACATACCTCATTGGGGTTGATTACTACTCAAGATGGATTGAAATCAAGCGTCTCAAAACCCAAACTGGAGAGAGTGTGGTCACAGCATCCAAAGAGCTTTATGCAACCCATGGAATACCAGACATAGTGATTTCAGATGATGGGCCATGCTTTAGTGCAGAATCCTTCCAAGAATTCGCTTCCAGTTATGGGTTAGTCCACATCACCAGCTCCCCAAGATACCCTCAGTCAAATGGAGAGGTTGAAAGGGCTGTAAGGATGGCAAAGGGACTGTTAAAGAAAAATGAAGATCCCTACCTTGCCCTGCTCACCTACAGATCCACCCCCTTGCAAAATGGCCTCTCACCTAGTGAGCTGCTAATGGGGAGAAGACTGCGAACACAGCTTCCTGTACTCCCTAGTACCTTGGTTCCCAGAAATCTACTCAGAGAGCGTGAAGAAGTCGTGAAGAAAGAAGAGATTTACAGATCTAACCAGAAGAAAAACTTTGACCGCCGGCATCAAGTACAAGAACTTCCAGATTTGACAACTGGTATGGATCAGGGATCAAGATAGACTAGGGACAGTACAAGGGCATACCCATCATCCATGTTCTTACCGCACTGAGACAGAGAAAGGCACCATGCATTGTAACAGATCTGCCCTTGTCAAAGCTGAAAGCTACTCTACCCCTGTGAGAGGGGATAACCAAGCCACCCTCACTAGTCCTGTTAGTGACCAACCTGTTGTTGACTCGGAAGGACATTCAGCAAGTGCATGTCAGCCCTCCTGTGTTACCTTGGAAGCTTGCTAAAAGCAGCCTGTTTGCAGAGAATCAGGACTGAAACAAACTTGTTCCAGAAGGGAAGTCAGACCTCCTAACCGGTTGGACTTGTAGTTTACTGTGGACGCTAAGTGTTTGACTTTATTTAAGGCACTTATCCCAGTATTGCCGTTTCTGTTTGGGTAACGCCTTATTAAAACATTAGCATTTCAGGAGACTTTGATTGTTAGAGCTGTAAACTTTTGCCTCCTCCTTTTATCATCAGATCAAGACTCTTAATAGGACATTGGACTGATTATCTTTGTTGTTCAGTTTCAGCAGTTTATTCAGTACTAGGAGGGGAGGTGTAGGGTTAGGCCATCTCTACCCTTGTCAATCACTGCCTTGGGCATTGCATGCTGGGACCATGTGTACACACGGGTTGCCATTTTGATTAAAGATGTTCTGTTGCTGTTGCTGAATTACTCTGTGAATTATACACACAGAAAACTTTTGTTACCTTCTCGCATTTACTAGTATCACCGGCGATGAATTCCACGATTTTTCAAATATGTGTTCACAATTTCTTGACGTTCCACACTTTCAACTCCTCTATACTGAACTCTTTTGTGTTGTCATCTTGTTGATCAGCCGTGACTTACCGTTGGACTAAAGAAAGTAAACAGCTTTATCGCACAACTTACCTGTCAAGCACAGCAATGCAATGATTTGTCTGCCCCCTGGGAATCCCATAATATTCTGTAAATTTAAGTTATTCAAAATGGCCACCATATCGGTAAAAAGTTCTATTCCTAATTACAGTAATCAGGTGAATGTTAGCTTAGCTGTCCACAGACTCGTTTCCAGTCTCCACGCATTAGCAGCCGAGAGCCATCTTAATTTGTGCAACAGATTATGGGATCGTCAGGGGGCAAACATTGCAAGTTGCTAGAAAGAAATGTAGTCGAGTGGCCGGGGCTAGTAGGTGCGTAGTTTTACTAGCCCAGCATGAAGTTTTACTAGCCCAATGCTAGTGGACTAGTAAGTTTGGAGCAGTCTGCCTGCCAAGCACAGTATGTTGAATGCTGAAGTTTGCCAGCTTGCAAGTTCTTAATATATAACTCAAACAAGGCAGTCAGGGACTTGTTTTGCACAGAGATAAGGAAATGTTGCCATAGCAATTTTATAATAACATTATGTGAAATTATCTATTAATAATGGTAATAGGACCGAGTGGAGTCCAATTCAGTCTGTAATCATAGTTGTGATTTACAAAATCAGACGGCTGTGAATCACAAGTCTGATTACAGACAGAATTGGACGACACGGAGTCCAGTTACTAATTAATCAAAACTATAACAACATTCGAGAAACGAGCTAACCATTGGTTGAGCGTTAAACAGTTACATGACGTTATCGATTCTGAAAAACTTATGTGACAGTTTACTCAACAAAATGCATGACAACAGCACGCTTAAAATGACGCATACTGTCCAATTACACAGGTATGACGCCTACAATGTGCTATCAGTGCACAAATTGGGTTGCTGATAACCAATCACATTCGAAAATTTTGTTATAGTTTTGATTAATGAGTATCTGAAATTATCATTGCAGTTATGAACACTACTTATGCAGTGGTGAAATTAAAGCCTGAAAACAATTCTGGCTTGAAATTTCATGCTTAACCCATTGGCACCCGTGCCGGCCAAAACCGGCCGTAAAAAACTCCCATGCTTCAAAACATTGCAACTTTCTCAATCGCACGAATATTGCCTTAACTGTTAGTTGTGAGCACGAAATGGAATGCCCTTTAAATTTGGATATCCAATAAATGCAAGAAACGTAGCGATTTTTACCAAATATGGCCTTTTGAGTTTGGACAAGAACGAAACTGGCTGTTTTTAACGTCAAAGAGAAACAACAAAAATGCCCCTTTTTGCCTTCATGTTTTTTAGGGAAATCATCATCCAAAAACCAAAATTCAACCATCATAACAAAATTCAGTCCTTTTTCTAGCTTAGAAATGACTTTTTTTGTTCATATTCTTCTCCCGAGCGTAGATACAGCCTTTTGTTCCAGTGCATTCGGGCCTTCCCGACATTTTCAACATCTTGAGCGCATTGCATGCTGGGAACTAATGAGAATTTTTGACAGCGCCCGTGCCTTCCCCCAATTCTTTCACGTATAAACTAAGTCTACGGCCACTCCGACCTACCGCCAAAATTTCCTGCTCGTAGTCATCTTCAGTACACAGAAATTCCAAAATATGTGGCGGTAGGTCGAGAAATTCATCAATAGTCGAGTCCCAAAGGTACTAAGTGTTCGACCGGCCAAATTCTCAGTTCGTCGAGTAACAAGCCAAATTCAACAACAAAGTACATCACCTTGCTCGATTCTTTGAGAAAGTGGACTCTTAGCTACCATCACGCTTAATGATGCTCATCAGGCAGCCACTAAAGATGAAAAATGGCTGTAAATTTAGCAGAAATCGCAAGCAAACCGAACTTGGGCCATTGTTGTCGCTTCACGGATAAAAAATAGCTACGTCAAAATGACGTTTTCAGAAACCTTGAGCCTCCAGTGGCTTAGGACAGCACCACTTTTCCCTGGTAGTTCAAATAAAGAGTCACGAATTGCTATTCATCGTTTATAGGTGGAAAATCACTCCGAAAATGTAGTCAATGGGTTAAGGAGTAATTTGTCATCCATGATGAAGCTGCCATGTGAGTTATTTTACATGTCTTTGGATGTCTTTTGAGCTGCAGACATCTGACAGATCAGTGTCAACAAATCAATCAAAACTATAACCATACAAACCACTGTGCCATATGTGGCGGAGGTCATTAACCCTAACTCTTGTTCACATTGAATAAAGCGAGCATTAATCAGAAATCAAGACCTGTGTTGAATGGACTGTTGATGTGTGGTTTTCACTCATGATGGATGTAAGAGTTGATTGGCCTTTGATCCACTCTCTTTTCAACTTTAGTAATTTCTACTTTTTTTTGATAAAATTATTCATTGACAGAAGTGTTTAAACTGAGGAATTTTATGTTTGTAGACAAATGAAGGAAGAGAAAATAAAAAAAAAATAAAATACCTTGGAATAGACACAAAGCTCCCTTAGGAAGGTAGGAAATTGATCATGCTTATATTGAAAGGATGTAAAATGCTCATTCCCACTTACCAAAATGTAACCTTTTTTGATAGGAGTTAAGACGGAATCCACCAGAAGTTCGAGTGACAAGTGGACAAAAACCTTGTACCAAGATTATTTTCATCGTATTGCAACCTTCTGTACGACTGTTTTAAATATCATCAAAAAAAATCATTTCTAGCAACACCAAACGTCGAAAACGAATGTTGAAGTAATGTATGAAACACTTGAAAGTACTGGTGAAATGAAACTGACGATGAAATTTTGCCTGTGTTTGCACCATTTCTCTAAGCTTTGAAATTTATTTTCTCTCGTTCCCATGCGAAATTGTCTTTGGTATTATTTCAAGCAATTACCTATGTATTTAGCTTTAAGAAAATGTAAAAATGACTATAAAATATTTGAAATTATTCTGGTACCAGATTTTTGTCTACTAAAACCTGAAATTGCTCGATTTTCTAGCGGATTTCGTCTTAATTCTAGTGATGGAAAATTAATACTGCCTGCTGTTTGAAGTATTTGGTAATGAAGCTGGCAGTTTTTATTGCAGTAAATTAATTAAAGTACATGTATCAATCTCAAGCATATATCCAATTTCCAACCTCCAGTTTTGTTACAATGCTTGTCCTATGTTAATGACCGCTCATCAATGGGCCACAATATTAATTAGTCTATACTACGGGAATGCTTAGTGGTTATATTAAAAGTTGTTTCAAATTTCTTGGCCGTGTTAGTCTGTTTGCATGATACTACTATTGATTGTCAATTTGTGGAATAGTGACACATATTAACTGATAAAAAACATTGACGACGTTGTCATATTTTTCTAACCAGCAATGCAAAGCCCTTCATGAGTCTTTGAACGTTCTATCACCTGTGGGAAACACAACCCCAATGTTCAATTTCTTAACTAAGGATTGTAATTATGGGCAGACTTACCCATGAACTCATGCAACAGATTTTCACATAATTTATTAGTTTATAAAATTTCCCTTTTTTTTAAGAACAAGATTTATGAATGAACGTTTTTGAGCCTGAAGAAGTATCTCTTCTCTGATCTGGAGAGAAAACAACCTTGGGCTGTCTGAGTAAAGTACTGCAACTCTATCATTTAATTAAGGTATGAAAGATCCAGTTTATGTTTGCATGTAGCTAGGATAAAATTATTTGTATAAAAGGGCTTTAGCTTTACTGGAACCTTTCACAATTTGTTTTCATGTAATTTAAGGCTCACTTTCTTGTTTTCAAGAGCAGCGTCTATTTACCAAGCAAAGGATCTTGAACTTTCTGCAGTGTTGAGCAGGGTGGTGGTTCAATTTTTTATTGTAAGTGATGTTTAGAATTTCAGCTGTTAAATTGAAAAAGCCTTGACTTCAATCCCTGACTTTGGCTGGAAATTGAAATTAACTGATCCTCACTTAATTGTTGAGAAGTGAAGTTAAAAATTAATAGCATGTTAATATGAATTACAATAAAATTGCTGTGTCAATAATCCCTTTTTATCATTCATAATTTTTTTACTGTCATATGTCTGATGTTTAGTTGTTTTTTCATTTTTTTATTGGTCTTCCATAGCTATATGTGGTGAAGATGATAGTGTCTAATGAAGAGAAAAGGTGGATCGTGGTGGGAATTGCTATGTTCCAAGTTGCTGCTCCAGTCTTGCGGACTGTTGTCAAACAAGGGATGGATACTTATTATACAAACCTGGATGCATACTGCAGTGGTCTTCCCACACCTTGCACTTTAAACACACTGACCTATCTTCAAGTGAATGCTGATCCCAGTCTTAAAAACCTCAAATTTCAGAATGTTAATAAGAATTTGCACGCACATGGTAGAAACAAACACCTCTACAACTACTGCATCAACAGTTCAGTAGACTTAGCAAAGTTGCATCTGCCAGATTATCTTACCCAGTTTGCAAACTTTGATGAGTCACTGGACATGACTGCCATCCTTCGCCTGTTAGGCTTTGCCAGCTATGCACCTGCAGCTGTCTTCTCTCCCCTCACTCAGGTGTCAGCTGATGATGTAAGGGAAAATGTCAGGAACAAGTGGGGCCATTTTGATGTGAGTCAGTGGACAGACGCCTTCTTCAAGGATTGTTTTGCCAAACTTGAGACATTGGTGAAAAGTCTGCGGCTGGCTGGTGGTGTGGAGACTGCAACATTAAATCAGCTAAATGACTGGCAAACTAAAGGTAATAATGGCACTTATACCAACTCTACCAGATTATCCTGGAGTCTCCCAGATATGGGATGAATCTCCCCCTGTATGGGTAATCAAGTCTCCCAGATAAAAATGACTTTGAACCTTTTAAAGACTTCGCTTGACACATTCCCAAATTAAACAAATTTCGATTTTTCAATCTCTTCACTGTTTCTTAATGCATTTCTGCATCTCTGACTTTCAAACACACATACATTGACAGAACCTAAACAAAAAGGAAGGTGTTATTAGATTCTGAAAAGATGGTTGATTTCATTTGGAAAGAAAAATGGGGGAGTGGGGTAATGGTAGGAGCTAGGTCAGAGGGTTGGGGTTGTGATAAAAAAATATCCAAATTTTAGATCTCCAGGGTAATGCCAAGGATAGTTTTGATTTTTAGGAGTCACTCCTCAACAATCCCCTTCCTTCTCCAGCCTTCAATTTGCTTCATGTATGTACTGGTACCTTGTCACTACCACTCAACCAAAAACCCTTCTAACTGCCTCTCACATGATATATCCAGCACCTGAGTCACTCTTTCTGCATCAGCTCTCATTAACTAGTTTCAGCACAGGCAGCCCAAGCTCTCTTTATGAACCACACGAGGAACACAATATGGCGTCGAATTATAAGGGTTTGTATAGGATTTTCTACAAGATATCCATGAAGGTCGTTAAAAGTGAAAATTTTCAATAAAAATGGCTTACCTTATTCCATACGTGTGTTGTTTACTCCTGGTGTCGTTATTTTACCGATTTAACTTGATTTTTTTAATCCTGGTTTTCTCTTCATAAAGAGGAGACAAGGCGAAACACTCCTGTCTGGACAGCCTGCCGAACAAAGTCAAAAATCCCAGGCTAAAATGTACCCACGGCCACAAATCCACCGCAGAATTCAAGGGCAAAGGTTGATCTTTCTTTTCAGTTCTCTATCCACACAATCGCAGCCCTGAGATCGATGCTGGGCGGCTCTTCTTGTCCCCAGTGAAACAATAAAACGATGGCAGACACCCGTTTACATTTTAAACACGACACAACGACCATTGAAATCGGCTTGGTAACCTCGTCATGTTGGCAAACCAAGACTCGCGGGGGTACTAGACCTCAATTTGTCAGCAACACTTCTTGTAACACCTGGGGTCCCCTCAGGATGAATCTACACTGCTCCATTGTCTCAAGCACCCAATCAAAACCGCACAGCGTCGTGTTTACAAAAATTTAAAATATAAAAATCATACAGAAAAATTTGGCAAAAGAGAATGGCTCTGAAAAAACGTAAGGTCAACGGCGAAAGCTCCATAGAAGCTGAGGAGATACAAGCATTCTTTAACTGGAAGTCATGGTAAATTTTCAAGTTTATGCAGCTTGATTTATTAACTCCCGAACTGATTATAAGATAAATGTGCGTTTCTCTTTAATAGGATATTGTGGAATTACGAATATTGTGAGGAATCTGTAATGGAAGCCAGCGAAATTTTGTCCCGCTTGATCCACGTTTCCCTCCCTATTTCAACGCTTCCAACCTCTTCAACATTCAACAACAACTTGCTATTACCGCTAACGCCGGTGAATGTGCCAAGTGTTCCATTCCTTAAATCATCTGACTTGTTCCAAACTAGCATCACCTTGCAACCGGGTTTCAGTTGTAAAACAGATGCTCCGGGCCAGCTCATACTCCGCAATTTGTTATTTTCATAATCGGCATGAAAAGTAAACAACTCTCCAGGGATAGCATCGAGCTCCCGTCTGTTTGCACGCTGAACTGGAACTTTCCTGAAACAAATTTGAGTGGCAGTACGCTGAAGTTCCCAGGGTAATTGCCTTTGCAAAGAGCCTAGATAATGTTCGGTGGTGATGGAACATCCCCCTTCTTTTATTTCCGCCAGAGCCACTAAAAATTCTGGATTTTGCTGCCGAATGACTGTTGTTAACCTGAACCGATGTGAAATGGCAAAGTCGAACAGAGGAGAATAAAACATGAAGCGGCCTTCGTCAAATATATTCGGCACAGGTTGCAGCTGCAGGAATTCTCCTATCAGAACCATTTGTTTCCCTGCAAATGGAAGATTTTTACAATCATCGTTCGCCAGTTCGTGGTGCAGGAAATTGACAAGTTCAAACATCCTCTGGGATGACATACTGGCCTCGTCCCAGACAATGATGTCGAGGGCTTTGACTCGGTCTCGAAAAAACTAAGGAATTTTCAGCCGAGTGATCAATCACTTGTCACCAAGGTAATTCTGCAGTCGATAAGCCATAAAACGAATGAACAGTTGACGCAACGCCACGATCATACACTTGACAAGCAATGCCGCTTAAACATATGACACCGATCTTCCCGCCTCGCTTTTACCAACGCCAGCCTGGCCAGTAATCAATAAATTGTGACCTTCAAATGCAAAGTGCACTATTTCACTCTGGTCCGCATTCAACTTTACCCTGAAATGTAAAACAAAATATAATATAAGCTTACATGTCACCTCGTGATCGCTTGTAATAAAGAACAACATGCGAATATATTGGAAAACTTGAAGTTGTCAAGAACGGGAAACAACTAGCCCTCCATACACACATACATGAGAAATAAAAATAAACAAAAACCAGTTCAAATACTTACATTTTTGAAAATAAATTACAGATTTACCGGCTACATTTCTTCCTGGGTTGCCTCCGAGTTGTGCACATTTTTGGCACATGTAAACACGACGCTGCGTGGTTTTGATTGGGTGCTTGAGACAATGGAGCAGTGTAGATTCATCCTGAGGGGACCCTGGGTGTTACAAGAAGTGTTGCTGACAAATTGAGGTCTAGTAACCCCGCGAGTCTTGGTTTGCCAACATGACGAGGTTACCAAGCCGATTTCAATGGTCGTTGTGTCGTTTTTAAAATGTAAACGGGTGTCTGCCATCGTTTTATCGTTTCACTGGGGACAAGAAGAGCCCCCCAGCATCGATCTCAGGGCTGCGATTGTGTGGCTAGAGAACTGAAATGAAAGATCAACCTTTGCCCTTGAATTCTGCGGTGGATTTGTGGCCGTGGGTACATTTTAGCCTGGGATTTTTGACTTTGTTCGGCAGGCTGTCCTGACAGGAGTGTTTCGCCTTGTCTCCTCTTTATGAAGAGAAAACCAGGATTAAAAAAAATCGCTTAAATCAAGTTAAATCAGTAAAATAACGACACCAGGAGTAAACAACACACGTATGGAATAAGGTAAGCCATTTTTATTGAATATTTTCACTTTTAACGACCTTCATGGATATCTTGTAGAAAATCCCATACAAACCCTTATAATTCGACGCCATATTGTGTTCCTCGTGTGGTTCATAAAGAGAGCTTGGGATGCCTGTGGTTTCAGCTGACTTTCAGTCATTAAGCCATCCACATGTGTTGTTTGTGTTGTTTCATGTTGTGTATCATTATCCACTTTATCTTGCCCCTCTCCCCCCAAACCCAAGTTTCTTCCATCATGGCACCATATCCCTAACATTTCTATCCATGCTTTTCCTTATTCACTGTAACCTTATTACTGTGCATTGTATCTCCCACCATCCTCCAATTCTTACCCAAACATTCTAATGTTTCCCATTACTGCACACTTATCTTTTACCAACTCAACC